>MEHQ01002615.1:65319-88613 GCA_008828725.1 Saccharina japonica
CCCCCCCCCCCCCCCGAGCCCACCCCCCTCTCCCCCTCTCATTCTCCAAATAAGTAGCAGGGCTACTACTACTACTTCTACTACTGCCACTACTTCTACTACTCCTATTACTAGTAGAGAAACTGGAAGAACATAACATAGGACCACTGTGAGTACTGTATATACAAGGGTGCATTTAGTAGCGTACTTCGTATATTATCTGAGTGTACCCAGGCAAGTACCCGGGTACGGCCAACATGGACCAGGCTTGGCACTTGAGTACCCCCAGAGCATCTTGTTTTTACGTTTTATTTCCCATCCCATTTACGATCTTCGTCTTTATTTTCTCTCTCCCTCCCATTAGTCGCAACTCAGTCCGGGGCCACATATACGCTAGCAGGCTCCCCCCCCCCCCCCCCCCCCCCCCCCCCCCCCTCCTCTCCACCACGGTTCTCGTGCCTTGGCCCTTTTTATCCCGAGGAGACTGCCATTCAGCTCTTTCTTTCCCCCGTCAACTCGCACCGGGATTGCTACGTACACCCTACCCAACTCATCCCACCCTTGAAACGCACATAAGTAGGGGTCCCACAGTAATGCTAAGGCGGTGGTGTGCCGCAGGGCAATAACATGACCGCCTTATAGAGGGAAGCCGCATTATCCATTCCAGCTTATGAGTGCAATCCCCCAGTCGCGCCAAGCAATTTTGACCGCCTTATATCGGGTTACCGCCTCGTATCGGGATACCGCCTTATTTCGGGATACCGCCTTATATCGGGATACCGCCTTGTATCGGGATACCGCCTTATTGAGGGATACCGCCTTATTGAGGGACCCCAACTTGTACCACTAGACCAAACTGGGACAAACCACGCCAGAACAAAAAAATGGGGGGGCACAACAAAACTAGACGGAGACCGCCATATACGCGTTCGAAAGTAGTTTTTGGGGCAGACGTATCACCTGGCACAAGTTGATGGTGTAGGAGAAAGTATCTCGGACAAGGCTTCCAGGGGGCATTCCGCACGCCAGGAGGGCGGTGGCCGACCCGCCCCCCCCGCCCCCGCCCCCGCTACCGCCCACGAGGGCGTTCAGACCCCGCGGGGCGCGAGCCTCGGAGTCACACATGCTGCCCAGAATGTGCAACGCGCTTCTGCAGAGGAGGCAGGCCTGCGGGGTGGGTGCGGCATCGCGCGCAGGATGGAGGCGTTTGAGGCAAAATACGAAGAACTCGTATATACTGCTGTGTTTCGTCGTGTTTTCGCCGTTAAAAAAAAAAATAACAACGGGCTTATGCTTCGAGAAGAAGAAAACACACACAATAGACGCACAAACACACTTAAGAGACTGAGACAGACATGGACGAACAAGAACACACAAACAAGCAAACAAACAAGCAAGCAAGCAAACAAACAAACATATAAAACAAGCACATAAGCACACAAACATACACACAAACACGAAACACACGAACGAACAAACGTTGTAAACAAACAAGAAACCAAAACAAGCAAACAAACAAACAAACGAACAAACAAGTGTAACAGACACAAAAAAAGTAGGACGGCAACCGCAATACTGTTGACACTGTTTTGCACCTCGGACCCACTTGATCATGGTGCAGACATTTCACGGCAGATGGTTTCCCTAATTTGGTATGATCTACAGTAGCAGCACATCCTTCCTGCGTTGGATCTGTACTAGACAAATCCTGCACAGCATCTCCAGGATAGAATCTAGATTATCTGTAGATAGTCTATCTGTAGATGATCTATCTACCAGACGTGAGCAATTCAGTATTTAGAAAAACGCCTGACACAGCCACATGCACAAAAAAAAGGCAAAAACAATCACACCCACGCGCACAGTTGGGGCGGCACGCGCAATATTATTTTAACAACAAATATGTTTTTTATTCAAAGAAACGCCTCCGTACGCACCTCTTCCGTAGGAAACCTCTCGGCGAGCGCCGACGCAGCGCGCACCCCGAAGGCCCTGGCCTCCCAGGACTGCTGGGCCATCACGTCCCCCAGATAGCGCGTGGCGCCTCGACAGGCGGGCACCTTCGCGACCGCAGTGGTAGTTGGTAGTGGTAGCGGTAGCGGTTAAGGAAACAGCAGGGATATACGTAGCGGTAGAGGGGGGTATTCGACTTGTTTTTTCCTATAGTATTCTTTAGCGCTGCCGCCGATCATTCAATGAAAGTATTGGATTTGGATGAGGCCTCCTGCTCCGGCGGAGGGCCTCGCCCAAGATAAACGCCGCGCTGAGTGCGCTCTCAGCGCGGTATCTCTCCCTGGAATTGAAAATGACCGTGCAGAAAAAGACTACTAATTAAGCTTGTAGGGTGGGTGGGAAGGTCTGTATTTTTCCTGCACCTGTTACCCTGTTCGTCGCTGCTCGGCTCGCTCTCGACCGAATGATGGAGCGGCAGCACACCGAATCTCATACAACCGAACCAAAGCTGGAACCACCTCTTTTGTTCCAACGGTTGTTTCCCGCTGATTGGTCAACGATTTTACTATAGTATTCTTTAGCGCTGCCGCCGATCATTCAATGTAAGTATTGGATTTGGATGAGGCCTCCTGCCCCGGCCGATGGTCCCACCCGAACTTCATTGTATTTACTAGGTTAGCCTTAGCCAGCGGCCGGGTATTATTGTATTGTCTCACCCAAACTTACTTAAATGATCCGTACGTTAGGCGTACTTTTTCGCGCATGCGGAAAAGTCTGACTCAAATGCCTGGGATAGCGGCAACTCGTTCGGGCGCGCGTACTCGTGGTCCCGAGGCCTTTTAGACGCTCGGACCTCTGCGCTCGTCGTCGAACCGACGAGGGGCTTCCCTATGGTCTCTGTCTTCCACCCCCCGGTTTTTGTGATCTCGTCAACTGTTGTGCCTGCCCACGAGTTACTCACCGAGTCCCCAATTGCGCAACTGCTAGTAGGCGCACACGCCCCCCCCCCCCCCCCGGGCGCCCCCCCCCCCCCCCCCCCCCCCCCCCCCCCCCCCCCCGAGGGCCCTACCCCCGGGCACGTTTCCAAAAAAAAAGTAATATCTTGATTTTAGTGTGGGAAAAAATATCTTGAATTTATCTTGGGTACTTTTATCTTGCAGTTAGTGTGGATTTGTTTCTTGAATTTAAGTGTGTGAAGCGTATTTCGGGGTGAGTATAATGGGACAAAAAAAAAAGAAAAAAGACGAACCATCTTGTGGACCATCCATCTTGTGGAGGTCGTCGTAGACGCCGTGGTTGACTGTTTCATTATATTGTCGTAGATTTGCGGTACGAGACTCTCGGAGAGCGCAGCAGACCCTTGCCATCAAGTGAAGCCCAAACAAAACAAAAAAAATGTGAATAAGTCTACTATGGGGTAGCGGTGGCGATAGCAGGCAGTACAGCAGTGGTGCACCCATTTTAAGACCAGCCCGTGACAACCCTAAAAAAAAGTTGTCTTATCTCTACTATTTACGTATGTATGGTCTTATCTTTTACTACTGACCGTACTAATTCCAAGTGGTTTGTTCCTTCGTGACAAGCCGACTTACTATTGTAGCTGGTCTTATCTCTAGTATGGCATTAACCCTTTTAGGACTGCAGTCCCGTTTTGGGGACAAACCACTCTAATTCTAAGTAAGTTGTCCCCAAAACGGGACTCCAGTTCTGTAAGGGTTAAACCGGATGTTCTTAAAATGGGTGTGGCCTTAACCCACTGTAGCGGTAGTGGGAGCGGTAGCAGTTATGGTAGCGGTAGAGGTAGGAGGATAGAGGTAAACGTGGCGGTAGCAGTAAACATAAAAAAGGTAGCGGTACGAGCGGGTTGTGACTATAAGATAAACAAGTGCGTCGCGGTAGCAGCTATGAAGGTTAACAGCAGCGGTAGGGATGGGGAATTACGTCGTGGGGGAAATCGCGCGGTTTCTCGGTTCATTTGATTCGACCCCTTCTCCCAGCTCAAGAGGAGTCCCCATATTTCTTCACCCAGCTCAAAACTAAGGCATGACCTACCTGGTATAGTTTTTGGGCGGCCATGTAACCTATAGCAACTCGCGTCGTTCGCAATTAACACAAAAAAAACACCAAACACAAAACACAAAACACAAACCGGGTGCGGTTTCCTCCCAGCAGAGGCTACAATGTATAACTCACCCCATCCAGCAGCAAGACGAGTGCCTCCATCGGAAGCGTCTGTCGAAGAAGCAGGTGCAGCAGCGGCGGACACTCCGACACCATGGCCTGGAGAAACTCGCACACCAGCTTCGAACACTGCCCGCCGCCGTACATATACGAATAATACAAAAACGAAACACAATAAAAAAACGAGGGAGAAAAAAAAAACAAGGATGTGTTTAGTACCCTGGTATAGGTAAAATAGGAAGGGTAACACACCTCGGGCAGATAGATCGTCTACGATACTGCTCCTTGATTATCTAGATATTTCAGGGCAGGAATAGATCCCTGGTCTGTCTGATCTAGCTCGCGTTGCCGTTTTGTTTTTTAATTAAACTAACCCAGCTAGTTTTGTTTTCGTTTTATCAACAATAGGAGACCTTTTTTTTGGGGGGCGCTGCTTCCAAGAGTTATTTAGGCCTGTATATTACGTACACAAGATTTAGTGCACGACGGCGGTTCAGCCGAAGGGCCAAAACCGCGACCTCGCACGTGGAACTGTTTGGCTGCCAGGGGTCTCGACATTCGTTTATTTCACGCTTTACCTGTGTCCGCGGCGCTATCCCACCCCCGAAAACCCCTCCGCCCCCCTTGTGCCCTGCCCCCGCCCCCGCCCCTGCCCCGCCTCCCCTCCCCTCTCCCCTCCCACCGCCACCGCCTCCGCCACCACGACCACTACCGCCGCCGCCGCTTACGCCACCGTCTCCACTGTTCGAATCTCCCGCTCCGCCCAGAGCTACCACCAGCAGGCAGCGCGCGACGATGGCCTGCTGGATAAGCAGCATCATGCAGCCTGGGGATGACAGCGACGAACGAGCGAACAAACGACGACAAACAACGATGATGATGATGATGATGATGATGATGATGATGATGATGATGATGATGAGCCACAACGACAGCAGTGATAGATATACTGCGCGCGCGATTCGTCCACCCTTGGTCCGGCCGAAAGCGGACGCATATATATATACATATACATATCGTACACGTGTACGTTAAATAATTTGCACGATCCCGTGTTATGTATCTACGACAGGTAACGACAATATAAAGGTCTCCTAAAGGTTATGAGCCTCGTCACCATTACGAGGGGACATACTCTAATAATCAGGACCAAATATGCTTAGTAAAAAATACTGGAATATATAGTTTTTAGCACACACCGGCGTCCCCGGTGGAATGACAGGTGAATCTCGTCCCTGTTAGAGTCAAGGTCGTGAGTTCCGAGCCCCCCCCGAGTGCATGCTCGTAAGGACTTTTTCTCGCAAAGAAAATAACTTGACTAGCGGAAAGCGCGAGAGCGTGAGTTATAGCAAAATTCGATGAAAATCGACGAGCGTTGGGAACGCTGAACGCTCTGCGCGATAAAAACCAAGGCTCGAACCGTAGTGGAGAGGAGGGACAAAAGCCTGATTTTGTGACCCCGGATCTGAGTCACGACTATGGAGGGAAAGGGACAGAAGTGCGAAGATAATAAATGGGATGGGAAAAAAAAGAAAAAAGAAAAAGAAAAGAAAAATGTTTATGTACGTGATTGGTCCTGATTACTACGGTCGCCCGTAATACCTCACCCTTCCCACAACCGAACACACAACAGTAGCCCCAACCAACCCAACCACCCACCGTCCACTCTCGAAGAGTCTTCTTCGTAGTCTTCCCAAACTTGAATTCCGCCGCCGCCACCACCACCCGCGCTCGCCGCCGCGGCGGCCGAGCCAGCGATGGCAGCTTCGATGACAGCCTTCTCCTTCTTGCGGCGAGCGGACGCGCTCACCATTTCCCAGCGGCGCTGCGTCATTTTATTTTTATTTTTTGTATGACAAGATACACAGCAGTAGGTTTAGTGCGAGCCGTTGTTGTTGCTGTTGTCGTTGTTGTTTTGGGGAACATAAACAAACTTGTTGTAGGGGGAAAACACATTTTTTTTGTGTTGTTTTTAAACTAAATTGTTTTAGGGGGAAAACGCATTTTTTGTGTGTGTTGTTTTTTTTGGGGGGGGGAGGGGAAGTTGGTTAGGAACCTTAAAACATAATTTTGCTTTGGGAACAAAAAAATTGAATAAAAAAATGAGGGGAAATGGAACGAGCGACGTGTAAAATCACCAGTTACAAGACACAAGTCATCCGTCGCCAGTCAAGTCACCCATCCAATTGATGAGAAAAATGACGCACCTCCTTGGCGACAACGGCCTGGTCGATCGTCCTCTCCGAGGCGAGCAGCAGTGACCGGAGCACCCTCAGCAAGATGCGCAGGAGGTATGGGCAGGACAACGCCTGACGCACACGGGAAACCCCCGAGGAAGAAGCAAGCAAACAAGCAGTCCAGTTGAGCAAGCAAGCAAGCAACCCACCAAGCTTCTAAGCAACAAGTTACTAAGCAACAAGCAACTAACCAACCAGTTACTTATCAACAAGCAATCAACCAATAAACCAACCAACCAACTAATCAACAACCAAATAACCACCAAACAAACTAATCAACAACCAACTAATCAACCAACCAACTAATCAACAATTTAACTAATCAAATAACCAACCAACCAGCCAAGGAGCGGAAGGAGAGATGAGAGGACGAGCGCAACGAGTCGAGCCACCGAAAACCAACACACCACCCTGCTCCCTCCCAAACACACAGTGGTTCCCAAAAAATCAAGCGGTCAACAAACTTCCACAAAAGTGCATATCCCGAGCTTGGAGCATTCTGATCGATTCGTTATACTCGGAGGCCGGAGTTGGAACCGGAGCGGCCCCGTTCCGTCGAACGAAATGTGGGTTAGGGTAGGGTAGAGTAGAGTAACGCAAGTTAAGGTAAGGTAAGGTAAGGTAGGGTAAGGTAGCATAGGGTAGGGTAGGGTAGGGTAGGGTAGGGTAGGGTAGGGTAGGGTAGGGTAGGGTAGGGTAGGGTAGGGTAGGGTAGGGTAGGGTAGGATTGGGTAGGGGAGGGGAGGGGAAGGTAGCGGAAGGTAGGGGAAGGTAGGTATAAATAGAACGCGGATAAAACGTAAGAGCTGCCTCTTACCTCTGGGCGGCAGCGGAAAATCAGCACCGGCTCCCGGCACATAGTCTCGTATGTCACGTTCCTGGTGCATTCGAGCGCGGGAAGGAGGAAGGGGGAGAGGGCGGCACCAAGCAAGGTGTTCAAACACAGAAACGCGACCGACAAAAGAGACATCGACAAAGCAAGAACGAAACCTGCGAGTACCACCGTGCGCGCACACCACACCATGCTATACCTTGAAAGAGCAGCATCAGAGTCGCCCTGCAGCAGGGCGTTGAGTGTCCACGTCTCCATTGCCTGTCCGTTGGGGTGCAGTTCGTACAGCCGCATCCACACCGAGCTGCACAGGGATGCCACCGTAGATTGACGCGGGAAATATTCCCCGGCAATCTGGCGGAGGTTGCAAGAAACCAGAATAGAGGCAAGAGTTGTAGCGCAAGCGAGGGAGGGAGGGGGGAGGAGGGAGAGCGAAATAAGTGCCAAAGACAGGGAGACTTTGGGTGAGCACGACATAAAGACTAAAGTAGACACGAGACATACAGAGAGTACTAGAGAAGATAGTTAAGTAGACAAAGACAACCAACACGCTTTACAGAAAAAAAGAAAAAAAAAACCCAACCCAAAAAAAACAAGCCAGCAACCGAACCCAACCCAACCCAACCCAACCCAACCCAACCCAACCCAACCCAACCCAACCCAACCCAACCCAACCCAACCCAACCCGACTAAACTCAATCCAAAACCAGCCCAACCAACACAACTAAATAACCCGACGCAGCCGAACCCAACCCAATCCGAAACAACCCAACCCATCCCAACCCAACCCAACCCCACCCAACCCAACCCAACCCAACCCAACCCAACCCAACCCAACCCAACCCAAATGTACAAGCTAACCAACCACCCGCACCAGTAAAAGCAGCCCCACAAATGAACCAAAACAAGTTGAAGCAAAAGCAGCGCCAGCTTTTCACCTTGGGCAGCATTCCCTTCAGGGCCTCTTCCCCGGCCGAGAGGAGAACGCCCACGGGACACGTAAGCAACTCCCGAAGAACGTCCGTCGCCATCGAGGGAGCCGAGCGAAGAGCCCCCGCCGCCCGACGCAGAAAGGCCGTCTCCAACAGAAGCGGTTTCTGCAAAAAAGCGTGGGAGCACGAAAAAAATATCAAGAAAATGCCACGGAAAACGTCAACGACCCACACGGCAAAATAGACATCGGCATCCTTGCGTAGCAACGACCAACAACACCGACCAAAAATCGAAAGACAGCGACAAAAGATAATAAACGATGAGATGGTAACGAAACGTGGCAAGGGTCCATTCAAAAAGGCAACGATAAGAAGAAAAAAAAGAAAAAAACGCCAGTGACAGCGATCATGCCAATAAACTGCGGGAGGGGGGGGTATTTACGGCTAATAACCAAGGCAAAAAATAACGGCTCTTGATAACGACGGCGATATAAAAATGTTCACGACAACGATATCGACTACCACAACACCACCAACACCACCAACAGTATCACCATCACCCCCACCACCACCAACACCAACACCACCAACACCGACACCAACACCACCACCATCGACAGCAACAACAACAGCAACAGCAACAACACCAACACCAAAACCAACACACACCACCAGCAACACCAACAACGCCGCCACCACCAACAACAACAACAACAACACCACCAACACACAACACACAACACACAACAGCAACAACAACAACAACAACAACAACAACAACAACAACATATAGCATCGACAACTACAAAAGAACACACACGCAACCAGGACACCGCTCCATCCACCCCAACCCAACTACCCAAGGCAACAGACAATGTGTCACGGTAGCGATGGACCTTACTTTTGTGTGCAGCTCCTCATTCGATAAAAGGAACTACGTCACCACAGATCATCGGACAGATCATCCATTCCCACATCATGATCTAGATGTTTCAAGGAAGATAAGTTCCTGATTTTGTATAATCTAGCTTGTGTTGGCGGGTGGGAGCCACACAATCTGCATGATCCAGCACATATTTCCCCTGGTCTGGATCTGTACTGCACAGGTCATGCGCCACGTATCACAACAGCAGGTAAGGATTTAGATGATCTACATGATCTATCTCTAGATTATATATTTGACGTGTGGAAACGTTGTAAGCTACGTACTGCCTGTGATCCCGGCACACAAACCCCATAATACGAGGCTAGATATACAACAAATGGTTCTGTACAAAAACTAACATCTGATCAAATTCAACATCGGATCAAAATTAACATCGGATCGAATTCAACAACGGATCAAAATTAACACCCGATCAAACCTAACATCGGATCAACATATGTTGAGTCGTAGTAACCGACCCGGCGATGAGGAGCGCCATCAGCCATATTTTGTTCGGTAAAAAAAACGTTACCCCTGTCGTAGAACGCCTCAACGCCTACCACCAACTCCCCACAGCAGTTGGGGGGGGGGGGGGTGGCACTCCCGCATCCCCTGACAGCGACGCAAAAATCATGGACAGCACTTACTTTATTTTCTCGCGCATGCCCCTGCATCGAATAAACGAAACTTTCACTTAATTTTCCAACCATGATTTTTTCATCATCTCCATACGAGTCTTTTCCTTTTTCTTCGTTCGTACGCACTCGTATCCTGTTTCACTGACCTCAAAATAATAATTCATATTATTTCCAATAGGTACACAATTATTTCCAATAGGTATATACCTGGTATCATCTTTGTGTTTTCCATTCGCTCCCAATTTCCACTCGCTTACCTCCTCCGCCGCCGCAGAGGGGCCGTCCCCGCTCGTCCTCCCGCCTTCCCCCTCCTGCAACACCGCCGTCAACGAAAATGGAAACCCCTCTCGTTTCCCATACCAATTCATACTGGTATAATATCCACTATCTACGTAAATTCGCTTCCCATTATCCCACGCTTACCTCTTCCACCGCCGAGGGGTCGTCCCCACCTGCCCTCTCCCCCCCCCCTCTTCCTCCGACACCGCCGCCGTCAACGACAATGGAAACCCCTCCCCTTTCCCGGACCAGCGGGGGAGACTCCTCCGGGTCCGCCCCGCGGTGTTCCGGGCAGAAGAGCTCGGGGCAAACATCCATGACGGCCGGAACCATGAAAGCGTGCAGGCTCGCTAGCCTAAACAAGGGCAGGGGAAAAATAATGGTGAGCATGTATGGAGGGATGCATGTGTGGGGAGAGGGGGCGGGGCGGAGATGGCGGGGGGCGGGGGCGGGATAGGGGGAGGGGGAAGGATGCGGAGGGGGGTGGGGGGGGGGGGGGGGGCGAGAGGGGCCCAACGGGGGTCATGAGCGTTGGTGACGAGAATGAGAGTACAATACGTATTTTTGGAAGCACCGTGCGACATAAACCGCAAGGGGGCAACTGCAGTACGTACCCAATATCGTCGGAATACCATTTCTTTGTTTTCCACTAATATTCGTTTTATGCCTAGGCTATACAAGGGCGCACAAAAAAAAAGTTATCGACACCCCCCCCCCCTATATTGGAGGGAAGAAACCGGACCGTTGTGATCCCAGAAAACACTAAGTCGTTTTTTTTTTTTTCCCCCCCCCCCCCCGACTCATTCCTCAAATATATTGATATATTTATAGGTTGGGTTGGCGTCGGTTGGCAACGACGCTGTAAAACACGCCTCTCACTGCGTGAGCTAGACAACCAGGGTGCCGTTTTTTTGTTTTTTGGCGGTCACCAAGCTGGCGGTCGAGTAGATCATTTGTGCGGGGTGGAGAACCTTTGCTCCGCACAAGGGGAATGATCGTATCACGTAGTGTGTAATATGGTAAGGCATCCAAGCGAGGCAGTTACATAGTGAACCCATTGCTGTCTCTGGAAGTGCCACACCAGAAATTAAATTAACTCATTGAAGCTGTCGTCCATATGCAAGTCCGCCTCAGAGGCGGTTCTTAGCAGGATGCAGCTCACCCTCCATGCGACTCGCCCAATACCTCACGGCGCTTCGCGCTTGGTGCAAGCAATGTCTGCCTGGTTGGTGAAAACCCAACGCGCTCCGTCCCGGCATTGTAGGGATGCGAGGGTCTATGGTCATACGACTACGGCCGTGCACAACATGAGTACACCCCCCCCCCCCCGGTTTCTCAAGCAGCACCTGTTTGTGTAGCATCTAACTAACTATTCCCACGGGCCACGAACCTCTCGCGAAGTGTCTTCCGCGTTCGAACCGTCCTATCGATATTCTCACACCCGGCGGAGGATAGAGAGGCCCCCCAAAAAACTCACTCACCAGATCGCACAACTCGTCGCCAACCCCCCTGGCTGGACTTGGCAGGATATCTCCGCACTGGCAGAGAAACCCGAACTCCAGAGCGAAGTAGCCGTACCCGGCGTCTTCGCAGTGGATGTCGCAAGACTCTTGAGTCGTGTACTGGAAGTCGATCACGGGCACGTTCTCCATCGAGTAGTCAGAGAGCGTTTCGTTGTAGCACCCCTCGTAACTGTGAGTAAGAGCGGGAAAATGGGCCATGAAACGTGACGACGGTATATATTTGTGAATCAGGGGGGGGGGGGGGGTACTTCATTTTCATGCATGGCCGTAGTCGTATAACCATAGACCCTCGCGTCCCTACAATGCCGGGACGGAGCATGTCGGGTTTTCACCGACCAGGCAGACATTGCTAGCACCAAGCGCGAAGCGCCGTGAGGTGTTGGGGCGAGTCGCATGTGTTGCTTGCCTTAGTCATTTGACCATCGACCACGCATCCCTTTCGAGACGGACGGAGCAGGGGAAGGCTTGGAGTCGGGATGGGAGTGGGGGTGAGGTTGAGGGCTGTGATAGACCATATAGACCATTGAACCAGCTTCGACCAAATGGTTGAAGAAATAATTGGCGTTTAAACCCTCACCCAAAAGCCAATCCATAACCCAAATGCTATATATATAACCCAAACTCTATAACCCTAACCCTACATCGACCGCCTCGGGAACCACCAGGAGCAAAACGTTAACGAAGAGGTAGTGCGGGGCATCAGCTATCTGGTCAAAGTTGGGGCCAAGTCGTAAAACACTACTGCTGAGATTTGGGGTGGGGATTGGGGTAGAGGTGGGGTTGGGTGGGAGTGTGGGGTGGGGGTAGAGGTGAAGGGTGTACTCATTTCGTGCATGGCCGTAGTCGTATGGCCATAGGCCCTCGACTCCCTACAATGCCGGGACGGACCACGTTGGGTTTTCACCAACCAGACAAACATTGCTTGCACCAAGCGTGAAGCGCCGTGGGGTATTGGGCGAGTCGCATGGAGGGTGAGCTGCATCCTGCTAAGAACCGCCTATGAGGCGGACTTGCATATGGACGACAGCCTTCAATGAATTGATTTAATTTATGTTGTGGCCACTTCCAGAGACAGCAATGGGTATACTATGTACCTGCCTCGTGGGTGCCTTACCATATACACACTACGTGATACGATCATTCCCCTTGTGCGGAGTTGAGGTTCTCAACCCCGCATAAATGATCTAACAAGACCGTCAGCCTTGGTGACCGCCAAAAAAGAAAAAGAAAAAGAAAAAACGGCACCCTGGTTGTCTAGCTCACGCAGCGAGTGGCGTGTTTTACAGCGTCGTTGCCAACCGACGCCAACCCAACCTATAAATATTTCAAATATTTATAGGGGGGGGGGTGTGGGATAGGGCACAGGTGGGCTGGGGTTGGGGTGCGAGCCGGGGTGTATAGGGAGGCGTGGGGCCGGGTACATGTATAGAATTAGGCAGGGTGGGCATTACGGGGGAGCTACGAGTATAATAGATAGGACGTACGGTACACACTAAAACCTATACATTTTACCTCTTTTTACCAACAATATTAACCCCTTAAGAACTGGTCCCTTTACCATTTGGGGACAAACTACTTGGAATTCGCGTAGGATATTTGTTTTTTCAAGTTCTGGGTGGGTTAAGTCGTATTTACTGTGGGTTAAGTCCTATCAGTCGAGTGGGTGGGTGGGTGNCCACCCCCCCCACCCCCCACCACTGCCACTGTCACTACCACTAATACCACCACCACCACCACCACCACCACCATCACCACCACCACCACCGACTACAGTGCAAGAGAGCGCGCGCACGCACCGCGATCCCTGATTGGACACTTATGTATTTGTTCTACAGTAGTTCCTCTTGACCCCGTGAGAAATGCCCCCCATGTTTTTGGGAACAACTTTCTTGGAGTTAGCTTATTGGATGCTGTTAATAGTGTCGAAACAAGAAGGGATAAAAGAGATAGTACCGAATATTCCCGCGACCTCCGCTCCACGAGATGAAAGAGAAAAAAACGGGGCAGGCAGGCAGACAGGCGCTAAGAAAGAGGTTTAACAGTATGTACCAGGTACAAATTGTCGGTTGTGTAAGTAGATCACCCAGTATATGTCGTCACAATAAAATATTGTAGCACGTAGCCCACCTACTGCTGTCGTAGGTTGAAACAATACACAGGTTATGTAATAGGCTTACCCAGCACGTTGAACAACACAGCAGTAGTAGCTATTGCAGCACTCTCTTGCGTAGCTCGCCCAGTAGGTTTCAAAAATACAGCAGTAGTAGCTTTTGCAGTACGTACATAGCTCACCCAGTGGGTTTTAACAATACAGCATAATAGTAGCTTTTGCAGTACGTACATATGAAATAGCTCCCCCAGTAGGTTGTGCGTTACTACGTATTAATAGCTCACCCAGTAGGTTTTAACAATACAGTAGTAGCTTTTGCAGTACGTACATACCAGGTATTGAAATAGCCCCCCCAGTAGCTTTTGCGTTACTACGTATTAATAGCTCACCCAGTACTTCCCAAGAAAATAGTAGGTCATCAGCACGTTAGATAACACAGTAGTAGCTATCGCAGTACTCTCTTGCGTAGCTCACCCTGTAGGTTTTAACAATTCAGTAGTAGTTTTTGCAGTACGTACAAATTGAAATAGCTCCCCCAGTAGGTTTTGCGTTACTACGTATTGATAGCCCACCCAGTACTTCCCAACAAAACAGTAGGTCGTCACAAAACAGGAAATACAGTAGCTTTTGCAGTACGTACATATGAAATAGCCCCCCTATTAATAGTAGCTTTTGCGTTACTATGTATAAATATCTCACCCAGTACTTCCCAACAAAACAGTAGGTCATCACAAAACAGTAGGCCATCAGTACGTTATCAACAGCAGCAGCAGTAGTAGTAGTAGTAGTAGTAGTAGTAGTAGTAGTAGTAGTAGTAGTATATACAGTAGCTCACCCAGTCGACCGCCTGCACGATCTCCGTCACCTCCATCGGTAGCACGGGCGTCATCACAAACGTCGCCCCCCCCCCCCCCCCCCCCCCCCCCCCCCCCCGGCGGAGACATCGGGCGGGGCGGAGCGACGCAAGCCGCGGCGAAAAGACAAACCACGCGAAGCAGGGACGGGTGCAGGGATTGCGTCGCCCCGCCCGCCCCGCCCACCCCAGACGCCCTAATGGTTGACAGCATCCACTCTCTCAGATCCACACGGTGGCGGACCAATATTCCCTGTCGGGCGAAAGAGCAGGGGGGCAAAGGCGACGCAACAACAACGGAGGCGAGGCGAGGCGGGGCAAAATAAGCGAGGGTTGTGCAGTGTTGTGATTGGGCGGCATGGCGGTTTCGTTTTATGTTTTCAATTTTACGGGCAATGCGCTTTTGGGGCGGGCGGCTTCAAGTTTTTTTTTTTTTTTTTGTGGTGATGGTGGTGATGATTGTTAGTTACGTGGAAGGTTCCGGAATGATGTTTTTTTTCTTTTGTTTTTGTGGCGATTTGGTGAGGGTTGATTGGGCGATAGGGCGAGGCGAGGCGAGGCGAGGCGAGAGTAGAGGCAAGGTGAGACGGAGGGAGGGAGGCGAGGAGGAAAAAAAGGCCAAGCGAGGTACGTTTGTCGCGCTGTGGTTAAGGCGAAAATAAACATAATGGTGATTTCAAGTTTTTGATGGAAGACGGACCTTTTAATGTTTTAGTTTGTAATTTTGCGTGTGCGAGTTTTGGACGGTTTCAGCCTTTTTTTTGTTGGGGGTGGTAATTTCGCGCCTACGTTCGTTCGTTCATCCCTCCCTCCCTCCCTCCCTCCCTCCCTCCCTCTTTCCTTCCTTCCCTCCCTCCCTCCCTTTAGCACCTGGAACAATAAAACAGCTATCTGGCAGGAGCGGGGCGTGGGGGGCTCGCGAAACGTGCGCGCTCGCTCGCACGGTAGCCGAAGAAGCAACAATACTACCGGCTGGCAGAGATACCACTGCCGAGGAACAGCGCTCTCCTACGACCAACCTGGTACTAACCTGGAGCAGCATCATGGCACTACTCGTAGTAGCACACAACAAAATTGACGCGAACAAAAAAGTGCCTTGGAAACTGCGCTCACGTTGTTGGACCAAAACACTCGAAAATAGAGTAGGAAACGGTTTGTAGCATATATATGTATGTAACACATGGGTTAACCCCTTAAGAAATGGTCCCACGTCTTTGGGGAAAAAATACTTGGAATTAGTGTGGGATAATGTCCTCAGTTCTGAATGGGTTAACGAAGGGGATCCCGCTGTGGCGATCGACACCCCTTCCCCACCCCCCGTCCCCCCCCCCTCTTTATGAAAAATTGCAATATTACGAGCAAAACCAAACGCGATAACACGAAGTACCTGCTCCAGCGCTTCCTCCACGCAGTCCACGGGGCCAAGCGCCCACCGTCCTCCTCCTCCTCGACACGTCTCCTCCTCCGCTGCCGCCGCCGCTGCCGCCGCTGCCGCCGCTGCCGCCGCTGCCGCCGCTGCAGCGTCGGCACTGGCCTCCCCGCCGACACCGCGAGCACTACCAACACCTCCCAGCCCTCCCTTCTCGACCTCGTTTCCTTGCCCGTCCAGTCCCTTCCGCCTCTTATTCCTCCCCTGCCCCGTCTTCCCCTCCCCCTCCCCCTCCCCATCCCCGTCCTCCTCCTTCTCCTCCTCCTCCTCCTCCTCTTGACCCTTCCGCCTCTTCTTCCCCTTCCCCGCCTCATTCGCCCCCTCCCCCTCCCCCTTCCCCTCCTCCTTCCCCTCCTCCTCCCCTTCTCCCTCCTTCCCCGGCCCTCCCTCCGCTCGTCCTCGACCTCCAATCTCAGCGGGGCCATCTCCTCCCGCACCCGGTAACACGCCGGCGGCGGCGGCGGCGGCTGTGGTAACCGGCAGCTCCTTCACGCGCTCGGCAAGCGCCGCCTCGGAGAACCACCCCAGCCCGCCCGCCGAATAGGCCGCCACCGCCGCCGCCGCTGCCTCGGCGGCCGCAGCCGCCGCCGCTACCTCCGCAACGACACCGCCTGACCCCGTCGACCACGAGCGTACCCGCGAGCGGACCGCTGCTGCTGTCGCTGCTGCCGCCGATGCTGTTGTCCCTGGGGCGCCTGCGGCGCCGCTCGTAGCGGTAACGCTTTGACGTTGCTGAGATACCGGGATCGAGGAGGCGGTGGGGGTCGGGGTGGTGGTGGTGGTGGAAGAGGGGGTGGAGGTGGAGGTGGAGGTGGGGGTTGGGGTGGAGGTAGTGCCGTCGGGGCGAGGTGAGAGGGCCCGGCGAGGAGGCGGTGGAGAGGGGAACTCGGAAGCGGACGATGTCAGGGCCGCGTCGCGCAGGGCTTGGAGCGCGTCTGTGAAGGGAGAGGGGGAGGGAGGGAGGGAAGGAGGGAGGGAAGGAGGGGGGGAAGGAGGGAGGGAGGGCGGGTGTGGGGGGGAAGGAGGGAGGGAGGGGCTGTTATAGCGATGGCTCCCTGACAGCGAGGGAGGAGTCCATGAGACCGAGAGGGGGAGCGGCCAGACATATTCGTGCCCTAAACATTCCGTTTTCGTTTAGTTACACTTCCCTCGAGCTCAATACGCCAATGGCACCCACAACCAATCGAACCCCAGGCCACCCCCCCACCCCCCTGCAACGGAAACACACACACACTTACCCGCCCCGTTGGGGCCGCTCAGCGATGGGAGACTGGTCCCCAGGACGTCCCCCACCACCTCCCTCAGCGCGTCGAAACGAGAGCCCCTTAGAAGCAGCGTTGCGTACAGCCCGGCGTAGCAGCCTCCGCCTCCACCACCACCTCCACCTCCACCTCCGCCACCGCCACCGCCACCGCCCAGCATCTTAGCCTCGCCAAGAGCCTTCCTGTCTCCACCATCACCGGCACCTACGCCACCGCCCGTACCGCTACCACTACTGCGTCGACCACTACCGCTGCCACTGTCCCCATTGCCGACGCTCGAACGACCGAGGAACAGCAGGCCGCGCAGCGCAGCCGCGCACAGCCTCGCTCCTTCCTCAGCCCCCACCTCCATCACCCCGGCACCCCCAGAAGAACCCGCGGCAGTAGCAGCAGCAGCAGCCGCCGCAGCCGCAGCAGCCGCCGCAGCAGCAGCAGCCGCCGCAGCAGCAGCCGCAGCAGCTTCCTCGCGGCGGTTCCTCGGAACACTAACCCTCGTGCTCGTCACATCGCCATCGCCGACGCCGCCGGCGGTGCCAGCACCTACCCTACCCGCGGTGACAAATATGCAGCACATCACCACTTCCTCCAGTCTCGCCACCGCCACCAACGATGGTCTCGACAAGGACGATGACGACGACGTCGATGTTCCAGCCTCCAGGGCGGCGGCTTCAAGCGCGTCGAGGGGGGCAAACAGGGCCGCCTGAAGGTGCTGCGGCCCGAGCGCGGGACGAGCGAGGGTCACCAGGTCGCAGTAGCAGCGCAGAGCGGCGCAGAGGTCGCCCACCAGGGCTCCGCTCCCACCGCCGACGCCATCACCATCACCAACACCACCAACACCACTACCACCACCACCACTACCACCATCAACACCATCACTACCGCCACCACCGGTAACCTCTCCTTTCTTGTTTGCGGGCGACGCTGTCAGAGAGCTGGCAAGAGCGCCGGCTCGTGTCAGCACGGCATCAAGAAGCTGCCCGGCCAACTCGGGCGACTTGCGGAGGTGCCTGGACCAAAAAAAAAGATGCGAGGGAAACACGCAGGGGTTTGCATTAAATTAGGCATAAGAAGGGAGAGAGATGTGTATAAGAGACAGCCACGGGGCCAAGCGCCCACCGTCCTCCTCCTCCTCGACACGTCTCCTCCTCCGCTGCCTCCCCCGCTGCCGCCGCTGCCGCCGCTGCCGCCGCTGCCGCCGCTGCAGCGTCGGCACTGGCCTCCCCGCCGACACCGCGAGCACTACCAACACCTCCCAGCCCTCCCTTCTCGACCTCGTTTCCTTGCCCGTCCAGTCCCTTCCGCCTCTTATTCCTCCCCTGCCCCGTCTTCCCCTCCCCCTCCCCCTCCCCATCCCCGTCCTCCTCCTTCTCCTCCTCCTCCTCCTCCTCTTGACCCTTCCGCCTCTTCTTCCCCTTCCCCGCCTCATTCGCCCCCTCCCCCTCCCCCTTCCCCTCCTCCTTCCCCTCCTCCTCCCCTTCTCCCTCCTTCCCCGGCCCTCCCTCCGCTCGTCCTCGACCTCCAATCTCAGCGGGGCCATCTCCTCCCGCACCCGGTAACACGCCGGCGGCGGCGGCGGCGGCTGTGGTAACCGGCAGCTCCTTCACGCGCTCGGCAAGCGCCGCCTCGGAGAACCACCCCAGCCCGCCCGCCGAATAGGCCGCCACCGCCGCCGCCGCTGCCTCGGCGGCCGCAGCCGCCGCCGCTACCTCCGCAACGACACCGCCTGACCCCGTCGACCACGAGCGTACCCGCGAGCGGACCGCTGCTGCTGTCGCTGCTGCCGCCGATGCTGTTGTCCCTGGGGCGCCTGCGGCGCCGCTCGTAGCGGTAACGCTTTGACGTTGCTGAGATACCGGGATCGAGGAGGCGGTGGGGGTCGGGGTGGTGGTGGTGGTGGAAGAGGGGGTGGAGGTGGAGGTGGAGGTGGGGGTTGGGGTGGAGGTAGTGCCGTCGGGGCGAGGTGAGAGGGCCCGGCGAGGAGGCGGTGGAGAGGGGAACTCGGAAGCGGACGATGTCAGGGCCGCGTCGCGCAGGGCTTGGAGCGCGTCTGTGAAGGGAGAGGGGGAGGGAGGGAGGGAAGGAGGGAGGGAAGGAGGGGGGGAAGGAGGGAGGGAGNACAGACAGACAGACAGACAGACAGACAGACAGACAGACAGACAGACAGACAGACAGACAGACAGACAGACAGACAGACAGACAGACAGACAGACAGACAGACAGACAGACAGACAGACAGACAGACAGACAGACAGACAGACAGACAGACAGACAGACAGACAGACAGACAGACAGACAGACAGACAGACAGACAGACAGACAGACAGACAGACAGACAGACAGACAGACAGACAGACAGACAGACAGACAGACAGACAGACAGACAGACAGACAGACAGACAGACAGACAGACAGACAGACAGACAGACAGACAGACAGACAGACAGACAGACAGACAGACAGACAGACAGACAGACAGACAGACAGACAGACAGACAGACAGACAGACAGACAGACAGACAGACAGACAGACAGACAGACAGACAGACAGACAGACAGACAGACAGACAGACAGACAGACAGACAGACAGACAGACAGACAGACAGACAGACAGACAGACAGACAGACAGACAGACAGACAGACAGACAGACAGACAGACAGACAGACAGACAGACAGACAGACAGACAGACAGACAGACAGACAGACAGACAGACAGACAGACAGACAGACAGACAGACAGACAGACAGACAGACAGACAGACAGACAGACAGACAGACAGACAGACAGACAGACAGACAGACAGACAGACAGACAGACAGACAGACAGACAGACAGACAGACAGACAGACAGACAGACAGACAGACAGACAGACAGACAGACAGACAGACAGACAGACAGACAGACAGACAGACAGACAGACAGACAGACAGACAGACAGACAGACAGACAGACAGACAGACAGACAGACAGACAGACAGACAGACAGACAGACAGACAGACAGACAGACAGACAGACAGACAGACAGACAGACAGACAGACAGACAGACAGACAGACAGACAGACAGACAGACAGACAGACAGACAGACAGACAGACAGACAGACAGACAGACAGACAGACAGACAGACAGACAGACAGACAGACAGACAGACAGACAGACAGACAGACAGACAGACAGACAGACAGACAGACAGACAGACAGACAGACAGACAGACAGACAGACAGACAGACAGACAGACAGACAGACAGACAGACAGACAGACAGACAGACAGACAGACAGACAGACAGACAGACAGACAGACAGACAGACAGACAGACAGACAGACAGACAGACAGACAGACAGACAGACAGACAGACAGACAGACAGACAGACAGACAGACAGACAGACAGACAGACAGACAGACAGACAGACAGACAGACAGACAGACAGACAGACAGACAGACAGACAGACAGACAGACAGACAGACAGACAGACAGACAGACAGACAGACAGACAGACAGACAGACAGACAGACAGACAGACAGACAGACAGACAGACAGACAGACAGACAGACAGACAGACAGACAGACAGACAGACAGACAGACAGACAGACAGACAGACAGACAGACAGACAGACAGACAGACAGACAGACAGACAGACAGACAGACAGACAGACAGACAGACAGACAGACAGACAGACAGACAGACAGACAGACAGACAGACAGACAGACAGACAGACAGACAGACAGACAGACAGACAGACAGACAGACAGACAGACAGACAGACAGACAGACAGACAGACAGACAGACAGACAGACAGACAGACAGACAGACAGACAGACAGACAGACAGACAGACAGACAGACAGACAGACAGACAGACAGACAGACAGACAGACAGACAGACAGACAGACAAACAGACAAACAGCTAGACAGCTAGATAGCTAGACAGACAGACAGATAGACAGACAGACAAACAGACAGAAGGACACCGACAAACAAACAGATAGACAGATAGAAAACAGACAAAACAGACCTATGTCGATGCACCCCAATCAACCAAACAACCAAACAACTACACAACCGAACACCCACACACCAAAACAGACGCAAACACAGCCGCAGGCGCAGAAAAAACACACACACACACACGCACACGACGACGACCCACCAACAACGCCACCACACCGGGGGAACAGCAGCGGCGGCGGCAACGGCAGAGGTGGGCGGGGGTAAGTACTGGACGTAAGTGTAAAGGGGGGGGGGCGGGCCAAACCTTTCCAAGCTTAGGGGGTCGTTCATGGCGGCAACGTGAAGCAGCGACGGGGCGAAGCGGGTCCGGAGCAGGGCAGCCGACGCCTCCCTCATTTTCATGCGAGGGGCGTGCGCCAGCAGCACCGGCAGAAGCATGTGCAGCTCTTCCTCGAGCGACCTGGTGGGGAAAACCGGCGGTGAAACAGGTCGGTGGACGGGTCAATTTGATATATTTCAGGGCTCTTCACCGGTCATGACCCGACCCGCGACCGGCGGGTCGGGTCAGGAGTAACATTCGCGCACCTCAGACAGATCATCAACAGATCGTCGATTCCCACTCGATTATCTAGATCTTTCAGGGCAGATATATTCCTGATCTGGATGATCTATATGATCTGTATGATCTGTACGATCTAGCTCATGTTGCCGGGTGGGAGCCTTAAGTACAATCTGCATGATCATCTGGCACCTGGTTCCACAGGTATATTATTGGTCTGTATGATCTGTATGATCTGTATGATCTATATACCTCATGTTGCCGTGTGGGAGAGCCGTATAATCTGCATGATCATCTAGCACATGGTTCCACAGGTATACTCCTGATCTGTAATATCTGTATGATCTGTTCCTGATATGTATGATCTGTATGATCTGCATGATCTGTATGATATATATAGCTTATGTTGCCGGGTGGGAGAGCAGTAAAGTAAGCATGATGATCTACAGTAGCACATGGTTCCTGGGTTGGGTATGAACTATATGGTAGGCAGATCCGGCACAATCTCTCACAACCTCTCACAGGAACTATTAATAGGTGATCTACTGTAGACAGATCAGATAGATAGATCATGATCTGTAGATGATCCGTCCGAGGTATTAATATACAGTGCCGTCAACCGTGCGTGCGCCAGCAGCACAGGCAGGCAGACGCATGTGCAGCAGCTTCTTCCTCGTGTATAATAGAGCGACCTGGTATTCGAGTCAAGCATTTCGGTAGGCGGCCAAGTTTAAGTTAGGCCGGTGGAGGAGGCCCCGTCGAGGCCTCTTTTTTGGTAGGGCTGTCGGCTGACTGACCTAATAACTCGCCGGCTAGATAAATTAGTTGGCATTTTATACCAGGTACAGGTAATGAAGGTGATTATTGTGTGCCGACAAATTGCGCTGGGATTTCTATGGCTCTGGCGTCTTTGTACGTACTGTTATCAGACTGGCGCGTTTGAGGCTCGACGTGCGCCTTTTACTTTTTTGAACACATGAAGCACTATGGTAGGTCAGCTTAGTTGGCTTGACCTTCTCCACCCAACTACCGGTAATAATCACAGAAAGCCCTGTTGACTCCGTACTATACTAGTGGCAAGTGTGGGGATTTCCTCGAGGGCTGTCCTTGACTTATGTCCTTGACGTCTGTCCTTGACGTCTGTGCTTGACGTCTGTCCTTGACGGCTGTCTTTGACGGCTGTCCGTCAAAGGGGTAAGAGTGCCGCCAACCGACATATTTGGGGTGGGGATAATGTGGGGTTTCGAAATTTGGGTGGCGTTTTGTTTTTGGGTTCCCGGTGGCCGGTAAAACATGTGCGTACGACCATGGCAGAGGCGAAGGTTGGCGAAGCGGGACGTACGTCGCGCTATATATAGGCGTCAGGGGGGCAAGAAGGAGAAGAAAAATGACAAGGAGTGATATTTTTTTCAGTCCGTTCCAGAGGCGTATATACGTGAGCGAGTTAATAATAAATAAAGTAGATGCATAACTATTCATAGTTACGTAACGAAAAAATAATTTTGAAATAATGAACAACAACACCCGTGGACCGAAACCCACAACACAACCCGTTCATCCGTCTCTGCCAAACCACAATCGCACCTTTGGCTCAGCAGGTCCAAGCCCTCCGACGAACCTCCTCTCGCCCCCCCCCCA
>MEHQ01002615.1:96571-108491 GCA_008828725.1 Saccharina japonica
GGGGTGGCGTTAAGGGTGGGGTTGGCGGTGGCGGGGGTTGGGTGGGGGTGGGAGTAGGAGTGGTTGGTGTTGGCGTTGGCTGAAGGTGTGTGGTTGGGGCTAGGGGTAGGGGTCGGGGTCGGGGCTAGGGATATGGGGGAGGGGTAAGGGTTGGGGTGGGGGTTAGGGACGGGGAGTCGGGGAACCGCCAGTGGTTGAGACCTGAGAGGGGCAACGAGAGATGCGTTGCGCGCGACAAAAACAGGAGCGTTGGCGTTGGCGTCCGCAAAGCAGTCGACCTGCACCTGCTGCAGCTGCACCGGTATATCTACATACCTGCGCCTCTATCATACCTACGAAATCGAGCTGTTACTTCATTGGAGGACGAGTTGTTCGCCAAGAGGTAAAATGCAATGTCATCGCGGTGGTCTGCTGGCATGTCGAGGGCACCGCCTCATTGCTCTTGAACAGGGGGCAGAGGTGGCGGAAGTGCGACTACCAGTACCGCTTACAGGGAACCCCACACAACTTGTGGGTCGAGTTGATCTCCCTTTAGCATCCGTACAAAATTCAAATTTCAACACGGCCTGCTATATTTTGACGTACCGCTGCTCCTTTGCTCTTAGTGTTGTGCTGTCCCTATCGTACTGACTGCTAACTCAATATTAGTAGTTGTGCCACTGATACTGCTGCACCTACTGGTTACTGCTGCACCTATGCTGAAGAAAGAGAGTGCTTGATCTGCTAAAAAAGGCCAAGGTCAAGATTGCAAGACAAGATCGCAGCGACGGCGGCAAAGGATGGGAGCGAGAGAAGCAACAGCAGCCGAACATGTCGCACAGCGAGAGAGTGCAACAGACTAGCACCAAAGGAGTTCAAAGCTGCCACAGCATGCCATCAATATTCGCCTACCCCTTTGCGTTGAAGCTATGTCATAATCAGTCTACAGCAGCAAAACAAGGAAGCGCAGCAGCAGCAGCTGCTGCAGCAGCTGCGTGTTAAAATGATCACGCAAGATCACAACGAACATGATCTCTCGTGATATCGTGGGGTCGTGGGGGCCACATTTTCGTATTTTCAACATTCTGCGTGTGATCCACAATCCACTCTCATCAGGGAAGCTACGACAAGCATAGCGGAGAGGAGACAGACTACGCGCACTTGATGGCAACTCCTTGGCCATGAAATGAATTAAAACACTAGCAAAATATCAGCGCAACACCGCATGTCATGCCAAGTACCTGGTCCTGTCGCTGGTGTATGTCTCCGTTGTGAGCAGCAGAGCACAGCAGAGCAGCTCTGCTCAAAATCGAGCTTCAGGGAGTTCACTTGGCGTCGCAGGCGGTAACCCAGCAGGGGCCATTCCTCGCAGCCTTTCTCGTCCTGTTGCGCCGCGAGCACACCAGAGGAAGAAGGAAGCCCCACTGCCTGTTGATCTTAGTGGTCTAGTTGTTAACTGCTGTAGGCGGTTCGTAGTCTCCTACTCTTGCCCTGACGCAATCCCGGCAGCTTAGAGAGGCCGCAGTAGAAGCCGCGACCCCGAAAACCTCACGGCATATTTACGAGTACCTTGCCTCGAAAAAGGTCAAAAGTAAAAAGTAACTTCAAACAAGAGAAGAGAAAGTCCGACTTTCTGTGTGAGAGATCGATCCGAGTTCGAGTCCGAACCGTCGCAAGCAAGCATGGCGCTGGAGGAGCTGACCACGACGGTGAGCAAGCTGACGTTCAACTTATTCGGGTCCGAGTCGGAGAAAAAGGTGAGAGGGTTTGACAGCAGTCCTGCTTGTGCTTCCGCGCCGCCGTCCATCTATCCACTATATTCGATCGATCGTCGATCACGGAGGAAGCGGGGCACACATTCCAGCACAGAGCAGTAGCACAGCAGGGTATGATAGCCTGGGGTACATAGCCCCGTTTTCGGGTCTTTTATTTCTGTTGTTCAATTCAGTATGTACGAGGAGCCCCGAACTATTTCCTACAGCAGTGCAATGAAGACGGAGACCCGTGTCTTTTGTGAGGAGAGACAGCTAGAGCGACAGGCAGAGACTACGTATAGTAGCATAGCAGCAGTACCACTTCTGTGTGTAGACAGATGAGAAACGTAGACACAAGATATCTACTAATAATGCGGTGGGTGGAGGGACCGACACCACCGCATGTGAAATTCCAGCTCTGAATTTCTCAAGTATTACGTACCTGGTAGTTATTTAGCCGAGCGAGCGGTGGAAATCCCAGCGTGCAACAGCAGCTGCTGTACAGCAGCAACACATCATGTACCCAGGTACCGGTATCATATCTGATTATCGTATACAGCAGCAGTACAGGGCACCTAACAAGAACCAGGAAAGCTGGCCCAGGCTGGGTTTATTATTTTGAGAGAGGGTACTTTCTACACTACAACAGCAGTCGTTTCAAGATAACCATTCTCGATTTTCTTACTTTACTCTCAATATCAACCTGGCTTTCTTATGAGCCTGTTTTTTTCTTTGGGCGTCCTGTACTCTGTTCTTGTATAGCATGAGCATGACCATTAGGTCTGGGTACTGGCGCAGCAGTGCATACATGCATACCGCCAGTATAGGAATACTGCCAGTATAAAACCAGTACTTGTGGATTGAACAGGATATCTGAAGTTCATCAAATTATAGACTTTTACTCGTACGAATCATACGTCCCACAAAACGCTACGTATATACGTACGGCAGCAGTACCCCAGACAACGGTATACTCACAAAAATTCCGGCATACGGAACATGAGAAAATCAATGAAGGAGACGGGGAGGGGAAAAGGAGACGGGGACTTTAGCTCACGATGGGTGCGTTATTGTCTCTTGCTGCCAACGCAGACGCGTGTGCTTGTTTGAATCGCACAAGTGATGGAAAATGGGAAGTTAATCTTGTCTCCCGGTACCAGCCCAGATATTTGTTTGCACCGGATTGTGATGGGAAGTGAAGAGAAACTGCCCCAAAAAAGAAGAAAAAGAAACGCCTCCGGCGAGACCCTCACCGGCCGGGGGGGGGGGGGGAGGCATAGCTGCAAGCGACTGCTTCGCTTCAAGAATATACTGGCGGAACCTCATACCTAAGAGTGTACTGGCTGCTGATATCATATATATCCATGCTCATCAAAGATTGAGGAAATGGGCTACGTAGTACTCCCTGTTGGCGAGGAGTGGCCCCACCAGCCCTCGCAGGTGTAAGGCTACTGGTTCATCCCGAACTACTGACAGGAATAACTGAATCAGATTACGAGTATAGTGCTGAAGAAATTACAGGTACTTGCTGTACTCGTATAACTCGTACATGGTATATGTGTGTACCTACTGAAATGCGCTCCGAGGTCCTGACTTTTGGGGAGTTGGGAGATTTGAATAATTGGATATTTGAATTCACAGTCAGTGTTAGCATGTGAATGCTGCATTTGCGCCTGTGGCTTCCCTCTGCCTCTCTCTCAGCTGGACAGCTGAACTCTGCATTGCTGCTTGTACTACAGCAGTATGTACTCCTCCCTGCTGTGGTGTTGCTGTGGTGTGACGAGTATCATACAGCGGCCGCATTGATGAAGCCAGTGCAGTTTTTACTCCTATCGGGCGAGCGTCCACCGTACGGCGGCTTATTGTTTGCGCGGTTTCTGCTTCATCAGATGTTCACGGTCGGGTCAAACCTCGCGGGTCTGTTAACGGGTCGGGTCGGGTCGGGTCGGGTCGGGCAAAAAGGGTGACCTGACCCGACCCGAACCATGAGAGTCTGAAAACTTCCTGACCCGATCCGACCCGACCCGACCCAACCCGACCTGACCCGACAGATTGCAAAAAGTTCCTGACTCGACCCAACCGGTCTCGACCCGACCCGACCCGGCCCGTGAGATTAAAAAAAAATCCTGACCCGACCCGCGTGGGCTGGACGCTCGCCCGATAGGAGTAAAAACTGCACTGGCTTCATCAATGCGGCCGCTGTATGATACTCGTCACACCACAGCAACACCACAGCAGGGAGGAGTACATACTGCTGTAGTACAAGCAGCAATGCAGAGTTCAGCTGTCCAGCTGAGAGAGAGGCAGAGGGAAGCCACAGGCGCAAATGCAGCATTCACATGCTAACACTGACTGTGAATTCAAATATCCAATTATTCAAATCTCCCAACTCCCCAAAAGTCAGGACCTCGGAGCGCATTTCAGTAGGTACACACATATACCATGTACGAGTTATACGAGTACAGCAAGTACCTGTAATTTCTTCAGCACTATACTCGTAATCTGATTCAGTTATTCCTGTCAGTAGTTCGGGATGAACCAGTAGCCTTACACCTGCGAGGGCTGGTGGGGCCACTCCTCGCCAACAGGGAGTACTACGTAGCCCATTTCCTCAATCTTTGATGAGCATGGATATATATGATATCAGCAGCCAGTACACTCTTAGGTATGAGGTTCCGCCAGTATATTCTTGAAGCGAAGCAGTCGCTTGCAGCTATGCCTCCACCCCCCCCCCCCGGCCGGTGAGGGTCTCGCCGGAGGCGTTTCTTTTTCTTCTTTTTTGGGGCAGTTTCGCTTCACTTCCCATCACAATCCGGTGCAAACAAATATCTGGGCTGGTACCGGGAGACAAGATTAACTTCCCATTTTCCATCACTTGTGCGATTCAAACAAGCACACGCGTCTGCGTTGGCAGCAAGAGACAATAACGCACCCATCGTGAGCTAAAGTCCCCGTCTCCTTTTCCCCTCCCCGTCTCCTTCATTGATTTTCTCATGTTCCGTATGCCGGAATTTTTGTGAGTATACCGTTGTCTGGGGTACTGCTGCCGTACGTATATACGTAGCGTTTTGTGGGACGTATGATTCGTACGAGTAAAAGTCTATAATTTGATGAACTTCAGATATCCTGTTCAATCCACAAGTACTGGTTTTATACTGGCAGTATTCCTATACTGGCGGTATGCATGTATGCACTGCTGCGCCAGTACCCAGACCTAATGGTCATGCTCATGCTATACAAGAACAGAGTACAGGACGCCCAAAGAAAAAAACAGGCTCATAAGAAAGCCAGGTTGATATTGAGAGTAAAGTAAGAAAATCGAGAATGGTTATCTTGAAACGACTGCTGTTGTAGTGTAGAAAGTACCCTCTCTCAAAATAATAAACCCAGCCTGGGCCAGCTTTCCTGGTTCTTGTTAGGTGCCCTGTACTGCTGCTGTATACGATAATCAGATATGATACCGGTACCTGGGTACATGATGTGTTGCTGCTGTACAGCAGCTGCTGTTGCACGCTGGGATTTCCACCGCTCGCTCGGCTAAATAACTACCAGGTACGTAATACTTGAGAAATTCAGAGCTGGAATTTCACATGCGGTGGTGTCGGTCCCTCCACCCACCGCATTATTAGTAGATATCTTGTGTCTACGTTTCTCATCTGTCTACACACAGAAGTGGTACTGCTGCTATGCTACTATACGTAGTCTCTGCCTGTCGCTCTAGCTGTCTCTCCTCACAAAAGACACGGGTCTCCGTCTTCATTGCACTGCTGTAGGAAATAGTTCGGGGCTCCTCGTACATACTGAATTGAACAACAGAAATAAAAGACCCGAAAACGGGGCTATGTACCCCAGGCTATCATACCCTGCTGTGCTACTGCTCTGTGCTGGAATGTGTGCCCCGCTTCCTCCGTGATCGACGATCGATCGAATATAGTGGATAGATGGACGGCGGCGCGGAAGCACAAGCAGGACTGCTGTCAAACCCTCTCACCTTTTTCTCCGACTCGGACCCGAATAAGTNTAGCTGGGGATATAGTATTGCTGAATTTGAAAGAAGGAAAAAAAAACACACACACACATATACATATATACACATATACACACACCTCAGCTGTGAGATCGAGGATTGCATATACGTGTTTGCAAGCTGCGTGAAACACTAATACTTCCATCGCGCGTGCTACCTAGGGGGTTGTGTATGGCCTCGTGAACGATGTACTGGCTGTAGAACGGTGGCTCCCCTGTGCGTTGCAGCGTTACAGCAGTACAGTTAGTACTGGTGGTCCCTTTATAGTGCCGGTATTATATGCGCCAGCCAGCCAACAATACCGGCACTATAGCGGCAACCGGCACTAAATACTCCGCACACCGCCACACTGGTTAATAATCCCTCTGTGCCAAGCGATGTCACCGGCACTATAGCGGGCAGGCGGCACTATGTACCCAACCGGCACTATAGAGGGACCACTACTGTGTACTCCTAGCTCCTAGTAGATTGACCTTCGAAGTGTGGGTGCAGTTGTCTTACTACTGCACGGTACATAAACCAACACCTTAGTCTAAAGCCAAGTGATTTGTCCCGGAAACGAGACTGCCGTCCTAAACTGTATGTACGACAGATTCAATTGTTGTAGATTATGATATTAACAGCGAATCGTCACTGCGCAATCCATCATCCATCGTAGCCCGTCCACGACCACAAACTGAAAAGCTTCCACACCTCTGGCAGATCATGATCCAGATCATCTACAGATAGATCGTGATCTAAATCATCTACAGATATGTCATGACCTAGATCATCTACAGATATGTCATGATCTAGATCTACAGAGAGAGCGTGATCTAGATCATCTACAGATAGATCATGATCTAGATCATCTACTGATAGATCATGATCTAGATCATCTACAGATAGATCATCTGCAGTAGTTCCCCACCATGATCTAGAGCATCTACAAATAGATCAGGATCTACAGATCATCTACAGTAGTTCCCCACCATGATCTAGATGATCTAGTTCCCCACCTGCCGGTGTGAGAGGTTGTGCAGGATCTGTACAGCAAATATCCAACTCGGGAAACATGCGCTACGTATACTAGATCATGCGGACTATACGGGTACCACCCGGCAAAAGAAAAAGGAGCTATCATACCAGGTAAATCATACATGCAAGATCGGGCAACGATATATCAGATCTTCCTTGAAACATCTATCGACCATAAGGTTGGAACCGACGACCTGCGCAAGGGGTTGAAAGCCTCCTGCACATCTGGTGCCTACGAGTGGCCTCACAGCAAACAACCGCCGGCACATTGCAACAATCCACCAAAAAAACACATCTACATATATACATATATATGTATCAACTACCCGTGGTCTCTACTTGTAGACCCGAGGCCGTCATTCACATTTTTTCTGCCAGTTTTTTCGTAGGTCTTCACCACAATAAGCAGAAGTGACGCGGGCTACCTGAGCAGGTACGTATGCATCTCACTGCTGCCGTGCCCGCCCGTCCGACCTTTGGGACTTCTCCACTTTTTCTTCCCCCCGCCGCCGCTGCTGCTGCTGCTGCTGCTGCTGCTGCTACTTTGTAATCACCCGAGGCCACAAAACCCCGGAGCGTACATTAAAAAAACATAACAAAAACAGAGCCAGCCTTCTCTCGCCTTGTGTAGGGTCTTCCAAGTGTTCTCCTTCGGGTTGAGTGCTTTCTCGATGACCGCCATCACCCCGGCGCACTCCCGGTCGTTGAAAGTCAGCGCCGCCAGGCCGTGCAGCTCGCGCGACGTGGCCCATTCCGTCTTCTCGTCGAACAGAAACTTGCCCATCTGCAAATACATGGTTTGATCATATGAAGGGTGTGTGTGCGTTTTTACGGGAGGGCCATAAGTAATCAGAGCCCACGATGGACACAAACGCCCGGGCTATTCACGGGTCATGACCCGCCGTACGGCGGCTTATTGTTTGCGCGGTTTCTGCTTCATCAGATGTTCACGGTCGGGTCAAACCTCGCGGGTCTGTTAACGGGTCGGGTCGGGTCTCCGACCCGATCCGACCCGACCCGACCCGACCCGACCTGAACCGTGAAAGTCTGAAAAGCTCCTGACTCGATCCGACCCGACCCGACCCAGCCCGACCTAACCCGTGAGATTGCAAAAAGTTCCTGACTCGACCCAACCGGTCTCGACCCGACCCGACCCGGCCCGTGAGATTAAAAAAAAATCCTGACCCGACCCGCGTGGGCCGGGTCATGACCCGTGAATAGCCCGGGCGTTTGTGTCCATCGTGGGCTCTGATTACTTATGGCCCTCCCGTAAAAACGCACACACACCCTTCATATGATCAAACCATGTATTTGCAGATGGGCAAGTTTCTGTTCGACGAGAAGACGGAATGGGCCACGTCGCGCGAGCTGCACGGCCTGGCGGCGCTGACTTTCAACGACCGGGAGTGCGCCGGGGTGATGGCGGTCATCGAGAAAGCACTCAACCCGAAGGAGAACACTTGGAAGACCCTACACAAGGCGAGAGAAGGCTGGCTCTGTTTTTGTTATGTTTTTTTAATGTACGCTCCGGGGTTTTGTGGCCTCGGGTGATTACAAAGTAGCAGCAGCAGCAGCAGCAGCAGCAGCAGCGGCGGCGGGGGGAAGAAAAAGTGGAGAAGTCCCAAAGGTCGGACGGGCGGGCACGGCAGCAGTGAGATGCATACGTACCTGCTCAGGTAGCCCGCGTCACTTCTGCTTATTGTGGTGAAGACCTACGAAAAAACTGGCAGAAAAAATGTGAATGACGGCCTCGGGTCTACAAGTAGAGACCACGGGTAGTTGATACATATATATGTATATATGTAGATGTGTTTTTTTGGTGGATTGTTGCAATGTGCCGGCGGTTGTTTGCTGTGAGGCCACTCGTAGGCACCAGATGTGCAGGAGGCTTTCAACCCCTTGCGCAGGTCGTCGGTTCCAACCTTATGGTCGATAGATGTTTCAAGGAAGATCTGATATATCGTTGCCCGATCTTGCATGTATGATTTACCTGGTATGATAGCTCCTTTTTCTTTTGCCGGGTGGTACCCGTATAGTCCGCATGATCTAGTATACGTAGCGCATGTTTCCCGAGTTGGATATTTGCTGTACAGATCCTGCACAACCTCTCACACCGGCAGGTGGGGAACTAGATCATCTAGATCATGGTGGGGAACTACTGTAGATGATCTGTAGATCCTGATCTATTTGTAGATGCTCTAGATCATGGTGGGGAACTACTGCAGATGATCTATCTGTAGATGATCTAGATCATGATCTATCAGTAGATGATCTAGATCATGATTTATCTGTAGATGATCTAGATCATGATCTATCAGTAGATGATCTAGATCATGATCTATCTGTAGATGATCTAGATCACGCTCTCTCTGTAGATCTAGATCATGACATATCTGTAGATGATCTAGGTCATGACATATCTGTAGATGATTTAGATCACGATCTATCTGTAGATGATCTGGATCATGATCTGCCAGAGGTGTGGAAGCTTTTCAGTTTGTGGTCGTGGACGGGCTACGATGGATGATGGATTGCGCAGTGACGATTCGCTGTTAATATCATAATCTACAACAATTGAATCTGTCGTACATACAGTTTAGGACGGCAGTCTCGTTTCCGGGACAAATCACTTGGCTTTAGACTAAGGTGTTGGTTTATGTACCGTGCAGTAGTAAGACAACTGCACCCACACTTCGAAGGTCAATCTACTAGGAGCTAGGAGTACACAGTAGTGGTCCCTCTATAGTGCCGGTTGGGTACATAGTGCCGCCTGCCCGCTATAGTGCCGGTGACATCGCTTGGCACAGAGGGATTATTAACCAGTGTGGCGGTGTGCGGAGTATTTAGTGCCGGTTGCCGCTATAGTGCCGGTATTGTTGGCTGGCTGGCGCATATAATACCGGCACTATAAAGGGACCACCAGTACTAACTGTACTGCTGTAACGCTGCAACGCACAGGGGAGCCACCGTTCTACAGCCAGTACATCGTTCACGAGGCCATACACAACCCCCTAGGTAGCACGCGCGATGGAAGTATTAGTGTTTCACGCAGCTTGCAAACACGTATATGCAATCCTCGATCTCACAGCTGAGGTGTGTGTATATGTGTATATATGTATATGTGTGTGTGTGTTTTTTTTTCCTTCTTTCAAATTCAGCAATACTATATCCCCAGCTACTGTCTCTGTGCATCGTATGCCTCGTCGGTGGAAACTATAGCAGTTAATGTGTTAAAATAGTATGAATTCAATTAATGTATACTTCGTATATATTGTGTCCCACAGAAACCGCAACACCCATGAAGGAAGCCCCGTATGCAGTCAATATCCCACTATAAACCACTGTAGCCACACCACCACCCCTGCCCCCCGCCTCCCCGGCCCCTCCCTCCCTCCCTTGGCCCCCCTCCTCCTTCCCTCTTTCCCTCTTCTCCGTTGGAAAGCCTCCTACCCTTGCCGAGTGTTGTTTCGCCATAGGCCAGCTTCAGTTTTGTTTCAGTTTCGTTTTTTATTTTCGGTTTTGTTTTCAGAGCGTTTTCGTTTTCATGTATTTTTCGTTTTCGTTTTCGTTTTTGTCTTCATTTTTTTGTTTACGTTTTTGTTTTCAGTTCGTTTTCGTTTTTGATGTCGTTTTCGTTTTTGTTGTCTTCATTTTCGTTTCCGTCTTGGTTTTCGTCTTCCTTTTTATGTGTGTTTTCACCTTCGTCTTCATTTTTATGTGTGTTTTAACATTCGTTCCGTTTTATTTTTCATTTGTCGCTTTTATTTCATTTTCGTTTTCGCGGCCCCCGCCCCGTCAGGCGGTGAGACTTCTCCACCACTTCGTCTTGTACGGCGCGGAGAGATGCGTCGACCACGCTTGGGACCATCAGCGACGAGTGAGACTTTGGGTTTTTTATTCATTGATGTTTTACCTTCCACTGCTGCTGCTGCTAGTGTTGCCTCTACTGCTATTGCTACTGCTAGTGTTGCCTCTACTGCTATTGCTGCTGCTACTACTATCGCTACCTTTGTTGCTGTCGCTACTGCTGCTGCTACTACTATCGTTACCTTTGTTGATGTTGCTACTGCTGCTGCTGCTACTCCTGCTGCTGCTGCTACTGTCTCTACTTCTGCTGCGGTTGCTACTGCTGTCGCTACCGCTGCTGCTATCGCTACTGATGCTGCTATATACTGCGAGTGCTGCTATCGCTACTGTTGCTGTTGCTGCTGGTTCTAATGCTGCTGCTACTGCTGCAACCGCTACCTATTTAAAAAAAAAAATCTACGAATAAGCATTCGAATTGCACTCGAGCGAGCAAGAGCACCGGTCCGGTAACTGACAAACCAAAAAGTGCCTACCCCCCCCCCCATTAAATTAACTCATTGAAGCTGTCATCCATATGCAAGTCCGCCTGACAAGCGGTTCTTAGTAGGATGCAGCTCACCCTTCATGCGACTCGCCCAACACCTCACGGCGCTTCGCGCTTGGTGCTAGCAATGTCTGCCTGGTCGGTGAAAACCCGACATGCTCCGTCCCGGCATTGTAGGGATGCGAGGGTCTATGGTCATACGACTACGGCCATGCATGAAAATGAAGTACACCCCCCCCCCTCCCCAACCCCACCTGCCGCCTCCGTCCCATGTTGACGTCTGCCTTCGTTCTTCCTATTTCCTGTCTTGTCAGGTGGACACTGTGAAGTCGTTGATTCAGACCGATTCGATAGAGGCGCCGAAGTACCGGGGTTTCGGGGACGGCCTGCGGCATGTTTTGGCCCGGGGCGGCGGCGGGGTCAGGGGGTTCGCGAGCCTTTACCAGGGGTTGTCGCCAGCCATAGGGCGAGCTTTTATCGGAAACGCGGTGCTGTTTTTGACGTACGAGAGCGTGCTCGACGCGTTAGGCTAGTGCGCGGGGGACTATTTCTGGGGCCGTATGTTAGTGTGTTTTCCCGATGGGAGGGTAGCATTGGATCGTCTTTTGGTGTGCTGATCTAGAAGTGTCACCAGGAAGTGTGTGTGGGTGGGTGGGCGGATGGGCGGGTGTTTTTTGTTGTTGTGGCTTTTTGGGAGTGTTTTGGTTTCCTCCTCTTTTTTTTTCTCCGTCTCGATGTATTTCTTTTCTTTTCTTGTCTTGTACACACAGAAAATATATACTGCTGTACGTA
>MEHQ01002615.1:116021-148332 GCA_008828725.1 Saccharina japonica
GGGGGGGGGGGGGGGGGGGGGGGGGGGGGGGGGGGGGGGGGCTGGAGAGGGGCGTTTTTTCGTCGCCTCCGTTTTCTCCACGTATAGATCGTGACGACCAACAGAGGGATTATACTGTACCCCATAGTTTTACTCCCCGTATCCATGTCTCTTTGGTTGGCGTTGTGCGGGGTCGGGGACCGGCGGCTGTCAGCCCCCCCCCCCTTCCCCCCTCCCCTTATTTTCACGTCCCCACCCGTTTTAAAAACAGTCTGTGTCATTAGCGTATGACTATATACGGCGTTTTGGACTCGTGGGTGGACTATTTATTTATTTATTAGCGAGGGGGCGTTGCGTTATTCTGTCATTTTATGATTTTTACCGCCCCCCCCCCCCCCCCCCCACGCGCGCGCCAGTATTCTAGCAGTTAGTTGTTCACCCCCCCTTACAATGATGTTTGTTACCTGTGTGCATGATATATTAGGATAATATGAGTATATTATTTGATACAGTAGTAGTGGTCCCTCTATAGTGCCGGTTGGTTGCCCGCTACAGTGCCTGTATTAGGATAATATGGGTATACTATTTGATACAGTAGTGGTCCCTCTATAGTGTCGGTCTTGCCCGCTATAGTGCCTGTGAAATCGCTTGGCAGCGCACATGGGATTCACCAAAGTGTGGTATTAGTGTGCGGAAGGAGTAGTGCCGGTTGCCGCTACGTATAGTGCCGGTGTTGTTGGCTGGCTGGCGCATACGGACACTATAGAGGGACCATTGCAGTAGTATATTAGTATATATCTCCCACGTTTAGGGTGTTGTGGTACCCTTGTTGTTGTTACTCGTGTGGTAAGGTTGAGGCTGGGAGGGGGACAAGGCGAGGATGGAGCAAGAGAGAGAGGGAGAGAGAGAGTGTGAAGGAAGGCGGTACGTGATTGATACCTTCGCAAAAGCGTGTAGAGAGAAGGACAGACACGGGACAGAGAGAGAGAGAGAGCGCGTAGGGAAAAATACGGACATAAAAGAAAGAGAGGAGATTTGAGAGAACCGACGTGCGCAGGGAAAGAAAGAGCGGACGGTAAGCGTATAACAATACGTGGTGGACTGGAATCGGATGTCACGCACTGGTTGGTGTTCGGACGGCACGTGATATCACAGCATGATACAAAGGTCACCATGGACGCAAGCAAGCAAGCGATGCACCTGCAACCCGCCGGGGGGGGGGGGCCGGGGAGGACTGGGCAAAGGACACGGGGGATCGAAAACCGACAGGCTGCTTTCTATTCTACCCCCAGCTTTTTTCGATCATATCCCTTCGTGTCTGTTTTCGGTATCTCGTTTTTCTAATTCAATTTTATTTCAGTTTCATAAGACCCCAGTTGTCGCTGGGGAAATTTCTTGCGGAAAGTTCTTGCGTGTCTGGATGTGTATGTGATATATGTTGTTCTTGTTGTTTGTCTTGTTTTTGTCTCCGGGTTTTCCCCCCGCTTTCTGTTGCCTGCTTGGCGCCGTTGATATTGAAGTCAGTGGAAATGAGATGTTGCGCGGCATGATACATGAGAAGTTGTACGGAGATAATATTTTGCGGATATCGCTCAGCTACTATACTGTTGCTGCACGGGTACAGGCCACCCAGGAAACGAGAAACCTTCGCCTTACGCCTTCACTTTTTTTAATATGCGTACGTACCCACCCGCTCTTTTTCATTTACCGGTTAAAAACACAGGACACCTGCTAAGAAAACGTTTTTTGTCCGTACATACGTATACGAGGTACCAGGTGCGAACTACAGTAAGGAAGGCTGTTTTGTTCAGGTATCATCACCATGCTGCCTACGCGCGGTTCGTACATCTCTCTCTTCCGTTGCACTTCGAACAACATCCCTAACTTCATACATGAGCAGCCCACCCTGATTCGTGTGGCCGATGCTGTAAAGCTCCTCACTTTTTTTCGGCAGTTTTTCTCTCACCAAGGACGCGTGCTACGATAAAGGCAGCATTTTCGGGCTGAAATGTTTTCTGGATGACGGTGCTCCTTAACCCATTCATAACTGAAAAAAAACTAATCCCACACTAATTCCAAGTAGTTTGTCCCCAAATTCGTGGGACCAGTTCTTAAGGGTTCACCCTAAAAATCGTCGGAATTTCATTCTTGTGTTGCAAAAAAAATTCGTCGTTTACTTAGGCCAATGGGATTGTTCACCGGGTACGTAGGTAGCGCTTTGGTTTCCTCCAAAATCAGTTTTTGGGTCGGGTGTAGAGCTCCTCGAGTGACCCCCCCCCTGAGTAAAAAAAAACATGATGCACCTCTATCGTAGCATTCGCCCAAGTCCAAGAGGGGTTATATATATATATATATTTTTACATCCTGATCCCATTTGAAAACTTCGCCCTTCTATTCTCCCTCTATAGTCGTAACTCAGATTCGGAGTCACTAAGCAGGCTCTTCTCCCCCCTCCCCACTACGGTTATCCCTGACCCTGGTCATTGTTTCCCTGCTCCTCAGCCCTCGTCATTAATGCCGCCGCTGGCTCACCCTCGTCATCGCTGCCGCTGCTGCCTCAACTATTTTACCCTTTTGGCGTCGATGCTGCCTGCCACTACTACACCCTCGACACGGCTGCCGCTGCTACTTCAAACATTTTTCTCTTTTGTGGCCGACGCTGCCACCACTACATGCATCTCGTTCTCTTGCCCCCCGCCACTGTAATGATGTCTTGCTGGAATCGCACGAGTTTTACCTTGCAGCAGAAAAAAAGTTGATGCAATCGGTCGTCGTGATGCTATAACTAAACCCAGGACTGTTGCAGTGCACTCAACTGTAGAGCTGTAGCTGCCTCCCTCCCTCCCTCCCTCCGTCTCCTTTGTGAGTGATTCCCGTGTCACGACGGATTCGAACTCCCCCCACTTTGTTGTTCTCGCTCTCGGGTGCATTGGCAGCGTCCTCGTACTCCTTTTCCTGCTCCTCCTGCCCCTCCTCCTCCTCCTCCTCCTCCTCCTCCTCCTCCTTCTTTTCCTCCTCCTCTTCGGAATCCTTTTCCTCCTCTTCGTCCTCCTCCTCCTCCTCCTCCTCCTTCTTTTCCTCCTCCTTCCCCTCCCCCCTCTCCTCCTCCTCTTCCTCCTCATCTGTAGTGCCATTGGCTCTTCGCTTTCTTCGGTTTACTTGACAGTGTTGAGAAAACACTTGGGTTGACCATCCAGGTGTGGCGCTCGCGAGCGCTACGAGTATATACGGTATCATCCCCGTAGCGCGATAGAAGCTTCCCCTTCTATTGATAATCGGTTATCATACGGCCCGCCCTGTGGAGCTGGGTCAGAGACGCCAACAGTCTGTCTTCCAACCCCTGCTCCACAAGCATGCACTGTACAGTACAGGACACCTACTGAGAAACAGGCTAAAAAAAAGTCAGGCTGAGATGTAGAGTAAAATAAGAAATTCGAGAGTCATCTTGAAATTAGCGTAGAAAGCACCTTCTCTCAAATAACAAAACACAGCCTGGACCACAGTTCCTGTTTCTTATTAGGTGTCCTGTCCTGTACTGTACTGTAGTGATACCGGGGGTAGTTTTTAGGAAGATATTAACGACTACAGCAGTGCGAGAGTATAGTGATTGATATACGGGGAGCCGCTTGCTGCTATCGCGACGGCGAATTTTCTCCAGGCCTGCGCGGTTCTCCCTGGAGGGAACCACTACTGTTTGCCATCCGATCGTCCTTGCCGACCGCTGTCGCGGCGCCCGTGTCGAGGGGAAGAGACGAAGGGGCAGCTGGAGTTGCTGTGGTGAATGAAGAGGGCGCGGTTGACGCGTGCTACGAGAGAGGTAGCACCTTTAGGCTGGATGGAACGCTTTCTGAATGACGGGGCTGCTCAACCCATTCAGAACTGAAAAAAGTACCCCACACTTATTCCAAGTAGTTTGTCCCCAAATATGTGGCACCAGTTCTTAAGGGGTTATCACCCCAAATCGTCGGAATTTGATTATCGTGATGCACTATTTTTCATTTTAAACGTAAGACCATGGGAGTGTTTGTTCATCGGGTCTAATAGCACTTTTAGTTTCCTCCAAAATCAGTTTTTGGGCTTGGTTTAGATTGGAGCTCCCCCAAGTGACCACCCCCCCGAAAAATAATGGTGAACCTCTACCGTAGCATGCGTCGGTTGGACCACTCTATCCGAGGCCCTGACGCGGAGTGGACCTTCCTTCCGTAGTACCGCGACCAAAGCGTGCGCCGCCGAAGCCAGCGTCGGAGACGCCGGCGCAGCAGTGTCGACGTGAATGGATACCAGTCGAAGCGTGCCCCCCCCCCCGGGAAATCGACGAAGGTGTCCATTAGAGCCTGCGCGGCAGAGTGGATGGCCAGGCGGGTGTTCAGCCCAAGGTTGGGTTGTGTGTGTCAAACGAAGTCGCTCAGCACAAGCAATGTCCATATAAAACGCGTTCGCCATTTGGAGCTCGTACGCCGTCGAGGGGGGGAAGACGACGTCGCGGAAGGTTCTCGGGGAAGGACGGGGCGTGAGCGGGGCGAGAATCCGGTCGGAAGAGGGCGTCCGAGCTGAGCTCCGTGATGACCCTGTTCTGCGCCGGATGGCCTCTAGAGTCCGTGCACATTTCTCGGCAACACAGCCAGGTGGTAGGACTCTTTGTCCGAAGCTGGTTGCGCAAGTTGCTTGGCGGCCTCGTCCATCTGTTGTTGCAGCTTCCGCTGCTTACCCTCCTGTTGTTGCAGCTTCCGCTGCTTCTCCGCGAGGGTCTACATCTTGTCACAGCTCCTGCCGTGCTTATCCGTGGCTTCACGCGACGCCTTCGCTGTCGCGTCGCGTGAAGCCACGGAGAAGCACGGCAGGAGCCGTGACAAGATGGAGACCCTCGCGGAGAAGCAGCGGAAGCTGCAACAACAGATGGACGAGGCCGAGAAACAACGTCCGCAACACACCTCGGACACAGAGTCCCACCACCTACCTAACCTGACTGTGTGGGCGCTGCCGAGAAATGTGCACGGACTCTAGAGGCCAGCCGGCGCAGAACAGGATCATCACGCGGCTCAGCTCGGACGCCCTCTACCGACCGGATTATTACCCCCCTCACCCCCCGTCCTTCCCCGAGGACCTTCCGCGACGTCGTCTTCCCCCCCTCGACGGTGTACGAGCTCCAATGGCGGACGCGTTTTTTATGGACATTGTGCTGAACGAAGTATTGACTTCGCTCAGCACAATGTCCATATAGGGCGCGTCCACCATTTGGGGCTCGAACGCTGTCGAGGGGGGAAGTGTATAATTCTACCTCCCAAGTATTAAGTAAGATCGTAAGGGAAGGCGCCCAAGGAGGATTACGGTTGTGTTTTTTCCGCGGGGTTTACGTTCACGGCTCCTCTCTACGATTCGGTTGGGTTGGGTTGGGTTGGGTGCGGTTATGCTATGTTTTATGTTATGTTGTGTTATGTTACGGTTATGTTATGTTCGGTTCGGTTCGGCTGAACGTGTTGTGTGCGTGCGCGTGCGGGGCTTGGACCGAACCGAACTGTGGATTTTGAAATTGTGAGAGTAGGAGTTTGGGATGCACAAGGAAGGAGCAAGAACCGAGTCAACGTGTCGTTTGGAACCGTGCAAATACTTATTTTACTCGGTTTGTAAACAGGAATCATGGGTTCGAGTACGACTTCGTACAGTACTTAAAAAAAAAGACCTGGTATAGGTCATACTTGTGGCCAATACCACCGATCCTGCACCTATATATGAACAAAGCGATTAATCAGTATTACCGCAGGGGGTAAAGGTAAACGTCTGCTAAAATGCATTTGCTAGTCCTCTTCGCAAAACAGGTACAGCACCTATTATGCCTGTCTGTGACTGTTGTTAGTGACGATTGGTTGATGTCATGCACCGTGATGACAGGTAGGAAGCAAGGCGGGGAAAGAGCGTTTTCACACGATACCAGGTACTTGCTGCAATATGTTTCATGCACGGAGGATCTGCTAAAAGAGTCACAGCCTCTTACTGCTGTAGTAGAAAAGCTCGCCAGTTACCAGGTATTTTGTACCAGATGTTCGACACGATGGTTGACGCACACTGTTGTACTGCTGCGTACGACGCGAAGACGACTACCAGTACAAAACAGTACTTATGTAGTGCCGAGAAAACTAGTAAGAAATAGGAAAGCTGGTCCAGGCTGCGGATTTCTTATTTGAGAATGGGTACGTTCTACACCTACCCTGGGCATAATGACTCCTGAATCCCTTATGTCCCTGTAAATCTCAGCCTGCCGCTCTTACTTTTCGTTTTCTTTTTACAACTATGAATACGTACGTGTTAATAGGTCTCTTGTTCTGTAACACGATACATTGATTGTATTGGCGTTAGGGTTAGGGTTTACAACACATGGTATTCGTGTACTCGTAGTACACGAACGGTGTCCCCCAACTACACTCACTCTTATATAGTGGCAAATGCATAAGTGGGAATCAATCCCTCCTCCAAAGAAAAGAGTGGGGGAGAGGGGGGAGGAGGAGAGGAGAGGGTTAGTTACGTACCGTATATTTCTTTGGTTGGAAATATGCCAGGAACCGAGATGCTTCAGAGCTCCTCCACGCATGACAAAGCACGACAACAACTAGCTAAACAAGGGCTACAAAACGAGTACAACCGAACCCGAACCTATTTGATCGACCCTTCTGTGAAAATTGAAGGTAGAAATGGACGACTACAGCAACGAGCGGTGCTTAGTTGGGGGATGATACGTGTGTGTGTGTACTTCACATTAAACCTTCCTTTCTACCCGTCGACATCCACAGCACACCCAGTGTCCGTGCCGATTCTTCATCCTAAAAAGGTACCAGTTCTGTGGCCACTAAACGTACAAATCGGTGACTTGAGTGAGTTACATTGCAATGCAAGGAGGCGCGCGTACGGCACTGGTGCAACATGATCCTCGTACATAAATACCACACTCGCTCGTAGATGGTTGATAATAATAATAAATGGTTGATAATGATAATAAATGGTTAATAATAAATGGTTGATAGCACCAAAGTTGTTATTGTTTTCGTATTGTTTCCCTATCTCCGGGCTGTATATTATAATGGTACGAGGAGTAGTACCGCTTTACCAGGTACGCTCGGGTATGTGCCATGAAAAAAACATGAAAAACGGAACGAGCACCCCGAAAGCGAGAGCGATGTAAAGGAGGAGGAAGGGGGGGGGTGGTAGGCGATGACATGCAGCGAGCTGTGTTTAGAGCAGTCTCCAACCTGCGGTGGGCAGCATGCATCGCGATGAAATGACGGCAAGTCTCCATCCGACCACATGCCTCTCGATCTCTGCTCTGACCTACATACACTTCACAAACACACACCAACCAGCATGCCATCCCGCCACATAAATTGCATGCCTCCTCTATGCATGCCTCTCTACTCTCTGCAGTCTACACCTCGTTCCACCTCTCTCACTCCTCGTCTCTTCTGCTGTTGGGTTTGCTTACTACTGATGTAGGGCAGCAGTGCCAGGCAGACACCTACTGCTGTTCAAGGACAGCAGTACCTGGTACCGGTATACCTGGTTGTACCGGTATACCTGGTACCTGGCACCTGGCACTGCTGCTGTACGAGTATGCATATACGACATGAACAACTTGTTTCTGTACGAGTATGTACGTACTCAAAGTAATCGGTCAGGACGGCTCACTTACCTATGATAACTGGTGAGGCCGGTATGTGCCAGCGTCCATATAGACGCCAAGGGCCCGCCAGCGTGGCAGGCTTCGCGCTTTTGGTCCAAGTGCTGGCGTCCTGGCGAATAATGTTGCCTGCCTGCCTGCCCGCCGGCGTGCCTGCCTCCTCCTCCTTTCAATGTTCTTGGCGGGACTGTCAAATTCGTCCAATCAACGTCGGGCACCCCAAAAAACAGGTAACCTTAAAAAAAGCAACGGCGACAATTTGAATATTATTATCAACGATTTATTGGGGTCACACTATTTTGGTATTGTTTTTAAAAGTTATAGTTTTACCGTTTGTTTATTGTTTTTGGGGTCATCAGGCGTCAGGTCAGGTCGGTGCGACCATCTCTCTCCGCTAAAGCAACTGCGTACAACATCCCCACCCTCGAACACAACTTCCACCTCCTCTCCTCCTCCTCCTTATCGGGCCTTCACCAGCAAACACCAGCCAGAACCAACCGGCCCAGCCTCCACCTCGCATCGCATACCGGAGCTCCCATCCACTACTATCGGATACCTGGTACTCGGCAAGCCAGCTGCAGCAACATCAGTATACAGAAGCGGTACAGCAGTACAGGAGTACTCGACTGCTTGGTGGCATCGCGCAACCTCCCTTCTGAAGCAACGAGCTATACGAGAAGGCCAACACACACCAGCAGCAGCAGCACCACCAGCACCATGGGGCGCGCAGGAAGACAGAGCGGCATGGCAATGCTCGCAGCAGCGGCAGCACTCGCGCTGGCCACTCGCCAGGCCGTGACAGCCACGCCGACGTGCGCCGGCATGGACCTGGTCAACTACAACGTGTCGGACTACATCCGCTGGAGCGCAACAAGCGACCGACTGTGAGTTCCACTGTATATTGATTGCTGACGCAAATTGTTTGGTGTTCCATTCGAACATGTGGTCTTGGTAGGGTAACATCAGCAGCAGCAGCAGCAGCAGCAGCAGCAGCAGCAGCAGCTACGATCTGGGGCGTTGCCGATCTCCAGCAGTATACTACTTCGAACAGCACTCACGACAGCATGTATTTGCATGGTGTTTTATCAATGGCTCAAATCTGTGTTTGGTGTTCCTTGTGTACTATCTTGGTTTCATCCAAGCTCGTCGCGTTCTTATCTTCGACTCAAAAATCTTCCGTGTGGCATGACCCTCAACCAACTCTCAACTCAACCCATTGGCATTGGATTGCTATGCTCAATCAAGACTCAAGCAAAGAGACACAACCACAATAACTACAACGCAGCAGCGAGCAGCAGCAAGCAGCAGCATATTGTTCCATCTCATCATGGGATGGTGGTCTCTTGCTTTCACAGGCTCGAAAAATGCTTTGTGGCACACGATCCTACTCGTACTCGTACAGCCATTGGGATTGCTGCAACAAAAACAACAAAAACAATCACATCAGGTCTCTTTTCCACAAGTGTCCACAGCAAGTTTGTTTGCAACCTACTGCTGCTGTAATAATGCTGTGCTCAACTAACCCCCCCCGGCGCGCAGGAAGACAGAGCGGCATGGCAATGCTCGCAGCAGCGGCAGCACTCGCGCTGGCCACTCGCCAGGCCGTGACAGCCACGCCGACGTGCGCCGGCATGGACCTGGTCAACTACAACGTGTCGGACTACATCCGCTGGAGCGCAACAAGCGACCGACTGTGAGTTCCACTGTATATTGATTGCTGACGCAAATTGTTTGGTGTTCCATTCGAACATGTGGTCTTGGTAGGGTAACATCAGCAGCAGCAGCAGCAGCAGCAGCAGCAGCTACGATCTGGGGCGTTGCCGATCTCCAGCAGTATACTACTTCGAACAGCACTCACGACAGCATGTATTTGCATGGTGTTTTATCAATGGCTCAAATCTGTGTTTGGTGTTCCTTGTGTACTATCTTGGTTTCATCCAAGCTCGTCGCGTTCTTATCTTCGACTCAAAAATCTTCCGTGTGGCATGACCCTCAACCAACTCTCAACTCAACCCATTGGCATTGGATTGCTATGCTCAATCAAGACTCAAGCAAAGAGACACAACCACAATAACTACAACGCAGCAGCGAGCAGCAGCAAGCAGCAGCATATTGTTCCATCTCATCATGGGATGGTGGTCTCTTGCTTTCACAGGCTCGAAAAATGCTTTGTGGCACACGATCCTACTCGTACTCGTACAGCCATTGGGATTGCTGCAACAAAAACAACAAAAACAATCACATCAGGTCTCTTTTCCACAAGTGTCCACAGCAAGTTTGTTTGCAACCTACTGCTGCTGTAATAATGCTGTGCTCAACTAACCCCCCCCGCCCCTCCCACCCACCCCCAAAAACTTCGCTTCTTCTTCCCATCCACACCACCACACCCATCAACCAATCAGGTACTTGGAAAACGGAGCCTGTGTTACCCTTGGGGACATCTACGAGGCAAGAGCCCACCGACCAGGCCCCATCTACCCCTTCGACGAGGAGACCCAAAGCATAACTAGCAACTTCACGGGTTCATGGTATCTCTCGTCCAGCCTCTACATCACCCAGGGGAGCACACTCCTGATCCAGGGGACGGATTTCGGGGGCGACTGCGACCACCTCCTGATGGAAAGCAGCCCGGAAAAGTTCATCAACATGCGGGCTCACGGCGGCGACATCTGGATCGAGGGGACGCACGTGGAGTCCTGGGATCTCCGCAATGGGGGGGTGGACGAGGACGACAGAGATGGCCGAAGGTGTGTGTGTGTCTACGTGTGCTTGCTTGCGTGTGCGGATTTATGTATTTTTACTCGGTCTAAATAACCAACACGTTTACTCGGTAGTTTTACATCGTTCCATGTCCCTCTTTTGTAAAAAATAGGTAATCCACACTCTTTTGAAATACAGTAGTTCAATGTCAAAATACATACAGGTAGTGATCTACTCGGCAGTTATATTTCCTCGGCAGGTTTTATTTTTGTCAAGTGTTTTTGTGCATGCGGCTTTCATTACTCGGTAGTTGAACATGTTGTACTCGGTAGTTCTATACACAGCAGTATCTACTCGGCAGTCATATTTACTTGATCGTTTTTCGTCGCAATCGCTCTTCGCCGCCGCTATCTATGGATCTATGGTAACAGCTACATCAGCGCACTAAGCGAGGTCATCACCAACCCGGCGGAGACGTGCGATGGCATGGCCAAGAACGACATGGGAGAGGCAAGACTGGACATCCTCGACTCGGAGATCAACCGTGAGTAATAATTACTGGGGGTTTTGGCATAGTCGTATAGTAGTTACTATAGGTGTAGTCTGGTCTCAAGTTCCCTTGTGTTGAATATAATGTTCTTACAGGCCATCTCATTCCCCCCCCCGGTTGTTGTCAGAACTACAGTATTAATAGTAGAGCTACGGCATGTGTTGAGACGCAGCTATCATCGCTGTCGGCAGCAGTAATAGTTTTTGTGTTGAAAAAGTATATACATATATATATATATATATATACACGGGCAACAGCTAAACATGAGTAAGCATAATCTGTGCAATACCTACGCACACCTGCTCACAATCTGATGTCCATTCCGTTTGCGTTTTCTTACGTGTCTGGCGTTCCATGTTTCCACTATCAACCAACCTCAGACCTGGGGTGGTACGACTCTGAGAGCTACGGCATCTCCTACAAGGTGCGCGGGTTCTGCAAAGACTTGTCCAACCCGGAGATGTTCGACGAGGTCAACGTGAGGGGAGACATCTTGAGATCGCACATCCACCACCTGTACTTCGGGCACTACTCCTACGGGCACCAGGGAGGCAACTTCAGCTTCAACGTGGTGCGTGCGCGCTTGTTGTCGAATAGGACCTGGTACCTGCGGATATTTTCATCCTTCGGGGTATATTCTATCATTAAATAAAGTATGTGTATTCCCCATCTGCTTGGTGGGTAATGGTTCAGCTCGGTTTGTGCACGTGTCATTAACCATACCATCCGTGCTACTTATGATATTTCTTATGTAAGCAGCCCACCTCACAATTGTCCTCACGCTGTAGTTGCTGCGATTTCGTGAGTTTTTTTTTCCTTGGTGGTTCCTCAATGCATGCATCATCAGCGCAATTGCCCGTTTTGTGACATTTCTGTGTTGTGTTTTGTTTGTGTGTCGTGCTGTGCTGTGTTGTGCTGTGTTATGACATCATGTTTCGATCATCGCAGGTGCACGACAACATCGGCTACGGGTTCGACCCCCATGACGACAGCGACCACCTGACCATCCACAACAACCACGTCTACAACAACGGCTGGCACGGAATCAGTGAGTTCCTCCATCCAATCCATTCCAATTCAATCCAATCCGGTCCGTAGGCTATATCATGCAGCATGCGGCGTGGCGAGGGAGGGGGGGGGGCGGGGGCGCAAAGGTAGTAGTCAAGTATAGACCCAAGACTGTTTAGAGGTCACCAGGGATGGCGTAGTAGGCCGGCAATTTGTTCATTGCATATATGCACCCACCCCCATCTTGACGCATCCCCCCTCCCTCCCTTCCCTCCCTCCCTCCCTTCCCCCCACCGCCGCCAAAATCTGCGACGTACCTTTTTTTTGTTACGATCAATTTTGTTTCTTTTCAGTCGCCTCGAAGAGGTGCGACCACGTGAGCATCCAGAACAACCTGGTGCACGGCAACGGCAAGAACGGGATCATGCTCCACCGCAGCTCCGACTACGCCACCGTCGTCAACAACACCGCCTACGGCAACCTCGACGCCGGCCTCGCCCTGTACGAGAGCTCCAACTGCGAAGTCGCGGACAACCGCTTCTACTACAACAAATGTGAGCCAACTCCTTATCAAGTTTCAAAAGTGTCTCCAGTCCAGGCATCAATCAACCAGACTTAATAGCAGGCGTTTTGTTTTTTATACAGCAAGTTCATGAATTAAATGCAGATTTCATCTTGTTTTTTTTCTTTGCTTGGTTGCTCGCAAGTGTTGGGGTACACGCTGTAGCTTGCTTGATCAATGCCTTGACTTCAAAACACGTATTATACACGTAAATACTCTTACTGGAGTAGTTGAAGAGCAAGTAGTTCTCAGAACGTTGGCGCAAGTGCTGAAAGAGTTAAGAGTTCCTTCAATAACTGCTGTATTTTCGGCCTTCAGATGGCTTACGGTTCCTCCCCATGGTTTCCTCCCCCAACAACAATAACCATCATTGCCTTGCATTTTACTGAGACACTTTACTGAGACAATTCTCCTACTTTTTTGCTGTTTTTTTTTTTACCGCAGATGGCGTCCGGTTCTCGATGGGCTCCTCTAACAACGAAGTGCACAGCAACAAGATCCTCATCAACGGGGTGCACGAGAAGTACGCCATCTTCATGTACCGCGGCTCCGACATCCCCGACGTGCGCGGCTCCGACGGCCGCCCTCGGTACAACCGCATCTACAACAACACCCTCATGAGCGACGACGAGACTGTCAAGATGATCGAGTCCGACGACAACACCATTGAGGTGGGTCAGCAGATAATATAATACGTCATCAAAAAGAGCGAACGAAGATAAATAAAGTCTCCCGAGTAGGGTTGGACATAGGGTTGGAAGTTTGTTCTCAGGACGAGTGGCTTTGTTAATTTGATGCTGGTATGGTACGTGGTCTACAAGATGTTTTCAACATGTCTACTAATAATGGCTTAAAACGAGATTCCAACGAAGCATAAAATTCCGCAAAGCGAGTGTTTTTCTTGTAGTGCAAGTCCCCCCTCCGTCCTCGACGCCCCCCCTCCACCCCCCCCCTCCAAAAAGGTTTCCAAGGTTATAATCTCACTAACTTACTTACACAACATTGTTCCGATCCGATGTTGACATACATGCCGATCCCTGACGTTGTTTATCTCAAACCACCACACTCTTCCTCCCTCTCCTCTCCCATCCCCTCTTTTAATATTTTGCTCCATGGACACAGGGAAACATCATGTCTGGGAGGGTATCCCGCTTCCGTGACTCGGTGAACAACTTGTGGAAGGACAACATGGTGCCGGGCGTGTACGACTTTAAGATGCAGTCCAGCTCGTGCTTCGACCCGAAGAGCGACATGGCGGCGCCCGAGGAGTTTTACGACGAGGAATTCTCCTACAAGTTTGAGTACGGGGACGGATTCTTCTGCGGCGGCGTATAATGTGTTTCCCCCCCCCCAGTTTTATATAAAATTATACGCGTGCATGTTGGTTCGATTCGATTCATGTGCACGCAAAAGCCTTCTGCAAGCGTGCAGTGGATGAATGAAGGCACTGACCAAATAATAAGTGACCTGCTGATTAGCTAGCTAGACAGCAACTAGCAACTAGCTAGTACAGCAACCGAGGGAGGGGGGATGGAGGAGGCGAGGCCGGAGGTTGAGTAGGAGGGAGGAGGGGGGGGGGGTGCGTAAGACGGAGAGAGAGAGTGAGCGTACGAAAGAGTTTCGAGTTTGAGTTTGAGCGTACGAAACGGCTCGCTGGTTTTTAATATGTGCACGTGGTTCTAGCTCTTGCGGCTAATCGTGCACAGCACATAAAAAACATCAGCAGCATAGAATATGTACTGAGAAGTAGAAAAAGTAGAACAGAATAGAAAAGAACACCTGTAGCCTTGGTTCTGGTGATGGCGAACTCATCTTGTTTGGTTTCTCTGGCTTTTTTCTCTTCTGTTTTTTCTACTTTTTTCGTACATCTTGTGGTGGTGGTGGTGGTGGTAGTGGCGGCGGCGGGGATGGTGGTATTTTATTTTCCCGTACTTGTTTTCGTGGTGGTAATCTTTTTTACCACATTTTTTTTTCCGTGGTGTTTTGTTTTGCTGGTGGACAGAATTGGTTGACCGCACCGACCCCGCGATCCGTCAGGCAATAGACCTGGCCTTTCTGACACGGGGCGGGGAGGGATCGCGTCGTTATAGGGAAGAGCTCGCGAACAAAAAAAAAACGCAAAAAAGATGCTACTACCTACAGCAACAGATTAGTGGCTGATGTCCGTTCTGCGTCCTATTGGTTTCTTTCGTAGTTTTTGGTTCGTTTTATTTAGACAAGACAGGCAGACGTGAAAAAAAAGCAGATTTATGGTTTGTGTGTTATGGGATTTTGGGGGGGAAGCAGGCATCTACGTAGACGTTTTTACATATGCGTGTGCGACTTTTCTTTTAGCTTTATTTTAAAGCAAGGAATGACCCCCCCCCCCACAAAAAAAAAAAACGTGTTTGCAGCAGTTGCCAGCAGATCTATTTAATAGCTTAATTCGTTTTGAAGAACGGGTTCGGTGTAAAAGGGATATATATTGAATTTCAAGGCGGTCCTCTTGAGTGGCCCCTGTCCCCCCCCTCTCCCCCCCGTTGTCATGGCTTCTTTGGAAACAGCAACTCCCCCCTGTTGTCATGGCTTCTTTGAAAACCGAACAATTCCGCGTTGAATGAAGGTTTGACTGGTTGGTTGAATTGATTGATGATTTGATGGGTTGATTTGATTGGATTCTGTGGTTATCTTGGGTTTGTCGGTGGCCAACATTCGGGTCGGTCGTAAAACAGTACAAAAGGTTGGTTGGTTGATTGGTAGTGGTCGTTGTTGAGGTTTACGATTTTGTGACCTGCAACATATGAAAATATATATGCAGACGGTGTATGGCCTTTGTTTGCTTGGGTTGGGTACGAGCGTTTTCGATCGAAAACTAGTGGCAAGCAGCAAGCAAGCAGCGTAGCAGCAGCAACCTTTGGCAGGCGTGAGAACTTCACTAGGGCACACTGTGGCCACTAGGGCAAACACTACTGTGGCCCAGGTGTAGTAGCTCTTATGTATAACTTTTTTTTTCGGTTCTCTTTTTATTTTTCCTTCTTTTTTTCTCTTTTTTTTTTTTGTTCCTTTAAATTTTGGCAGCTTATCTTGTTGTGACGCAATATATGCGAGTAGTAATACACAAGACACACGTGATACCGTAACCTGTTTGTGTACGACGTGTGGTCGTGCATAGAGGAAGTGTTTTGGCGTGCAGCGAAATATTTATATTTCTAAAGGAATTTGATTTGAGTTTTACGGCCCAATTAAGGTTTTACACAATTTATAGAGGCGGTAGTGGTGGGATCGGTGAGCGCACGGGGGGTGAAGGCGCAGTGGGAAGTTGGCGAGTATTGAGACGTGGAGAGATAAGATAATAACGAAACTTACCGCAATGCGATTTTCGCAGCGAAAAAAACACATTTGAAACCAAACCTAAAGTGATGGTACGCACGGGGTCGTCTTCGAAAACAACAAACACTTTTGTTGGCTTTTCTTCCGTGCTACCGGTACATTTTTATTATGTTTCCGTCATGATCATGGTTGTTGGCATCCGACACCTACCGCCCAACACATCATGTCGCGCATGGCTAATGCGCACGCACGCCCATCCATGCCGCATGCAGCATGGCCATGGTGTGACATGCATATAATTATGGCATGCATATTATCAAGCTGGGATTGCGGTTCACACGTTGCACCACCTCCTTCCGGCATCCATCCTCATCATCCTCACCATCATCGTCAGACGCCAATGAGTCAATCGTGACTACTGTACCGCGCATCACAATACATGCTTTACCATCGCATCCATTATCAGTGATCGATCAATCGTGTCGCCGAATGCAATAAATACCATCAAAGCACTCACCAAATCAAAAGCATCGATGAGAAATGACTGCCGCAGCACACATCATCAGTCATCAATCACCAATCATCAAATCATCCATAATTATCCCGCCAAACTCTACAGCGTTGAATGCAATACATATCATCAAAGCACTCACCAAATCAAAAGCATCGACGAAAAATGACTGCCGCAGCACACATCATCAGTCATCAATCATCCACAATTATGCCGCCAAACTCTACAGCGTTTATTCGCTTGCACTTTTTTTTCATTTCTGGGTATTGTCAACGTACGATGGGGCCCCTTTCTGCTTCAGGCTCCTATATACGGCACACTGCTGCTGCTGTTTGTATCAACCTTGCTATGAGCCCGTTATTTTTGTTGTTATTAATCCCTCAAGAACCGGTCCCACGTTTTTGGGGACACACTACTTGGAATTAGTGTGGGATAATTTTTGCAGTTCTGCCTCTATCTACACTGAGGTATAGGCGATTTGTTGCAGTCACAATGCAGCACGTATGTGTCTTTCCCCCCCCCCCGTTTTTACTTGTTTTCCGCCTCTGAGGTATGTTTCCACCCTTTTCACTCGAGAGTTATATACCAGGACCTGTCATGTGACCACGGGCTTGCACTCCTGCGCTGAGGTAGTGTAACGACAACAACAGGCGCACTGCTGTCTGTCGTTTCGTATCATCCTTGTTCTTATGTAAAGGGCGTAGGCTACATACACAGCAGGTGGCCGGACTCGCCCCCCCCCCCGCCCTCCCTCTCACAAGGCGGTGTAATAAGACTGGGCAAGGCAAGATTATCCCATTGCAGCTTTGTCTATTAAGCATCCTTGGCCAAATATTAGGAAGACATGGCTGCGTCAGGACCCCAATACCAAGTCCTATTTAACGCCAACATTTGATCCTGAACCGAAACTGGACAATTATGAGGCAACGCAGTACAATTCGCGCTTTTACCGCACAAAGGGAAAACACATGTCACGCTGTTTTTTTTTAAAGATATAATTTGAAATTGTGCACACGTGTTCTATGAGCCCCTGCCAAGTCACTGTTTAAGACTTGGTGTTTCGCGCTTTTTTTTTCGTCATGACCCCAGCCCACGGGTCAGCTCAGAAAGGTTTCGAAATCTCACGGGTCATTTTTGTTTTTTTGTTCTAATATCATCGCGTTTACTCTCCATCTTAACCCGTAGGAGGTTTGACCCTCAGCGATCTTCTGGACAAGCCGTGGTCACTGATGCCCCCCTCCCCCGTCATATAAATATATGATATATTTATAGGTTGGGTTGGCGTCGGTTGGCAACGACGCTGTAAAACACGCCACTCGCTGCGTGAGCTAGACAACCAGGGTGCCGTTTTTTTTTGTGTTATTTGTTTTTGGCGGTCACCAAAGCTGGCGGTCGAGTAGATCATTTGTGCGGGGTGGAGAACCTTTTGTTCCGCACAAGGGGAATGGTCGTATCACGTAGTGTTAATATGGTAAGGCGTCCGCGAGGCAGTTACATAGTATAACCCATTGCTGTCTCCGGAAGTGGCCACACCAGAAATTAAATTAACTCATTGAAGCTGTCGTCCATATGCAAGTCCGCCTCAGAGGCGGTTCTTAGCAGGATGCAGCTAACCCTCCATGCGACTCGCCCAATACCCCACGGCGTTTCGCGCTTGGTGCAAGCAATGTCTGCCTGGTTGGTGAAAACCCAACGCGCTCCGTTCCGGCATTGTAGGGATGCGAGGGTCTATGGTCATATGACTACGGCCGTGCACAACATGAGTACACCCCCCCCCGAAGCAAAACGACAAAATGCCTGGCGAAAAAGAAGAAAAAAGTAACACCAATGTGTAACGGGTTGGTAGTCAGGGGCGCATAGAACACGTGTGCAAACTTCACATGCGTAAAAAAACCCCGGCGTGCATGCATGCTTAAACAAAAGTGGTGAATTCAGCTGATTTGGACCAGCCCGTACGCATCCACCGTCTGTTGTCATCGTCACTCACCACGCCACCCTCGCTGTCGAGACTACTACTGTCCGCTCGTACAGAATGACGAGATACATACCTGATAGGCGATAGTGTATACCCCCCGGTAGTCTAGTGGTCAGCTTTAAATGCTGCTATTAATATTAATATGGCATTGGTACCCGAGTTCGAACCCCACCCTGCTGAGATTTTGACTTTATTTGCAAAAATAAAAAGGAATCAAATGGCGAGAGCGCCTTCGTGGCGTGCGTGGGCAGGCGGAATTCGACGCGAGTCGACGAGGGAAGAAAGTGCTGACATCTTCTCGCGATAAAAAGCAAGGCACGTAGCCCCCGTGTCGTATATGCATACGACTCCTACAAATGCCGCTCGTCGCACGAGCGACTTCCCATACTTTCATCATGTTGTTCCAAAGAAAGAAAAAAAAAGCAGGAAAAAAAATGCTTCAGAGACCTCAGGTGGCGACACTACAGTAAGGGATTTCAAGCGCAACGGAGAAGACATGAGACCAAGGGGCGGCCACACAACCTGCCCCGGCGCCTCCAAAAACTAAAAACCCAGGGAGTCCAAAAAACAAAAACCACCCAGGAGGTTAAGTTAAATTTCCGACGACGACGACGACGAGCGGGACCACAAAAAAAAAACGCAGAACGACCGTCGCCGCCAGTGATACGGCCGGTAGAAAGGCGAAGGCAGACCGAACTCCCTCCCCCCGCCTCCCCCCCCCCCGCACGGCTCCGTCTTGAAAGGGATGCGTGGTCAATTGTCAAATGACTAAGGCAAGCAACAAATGAGTACGCCCCCCCCGCCCCCCCCCGCCAGGGCCCACTACTCCTCCCTAAGAGGTCTCGCAGTCTGAGTGAACCACATCACTCCCGACAGCGGTAGCGGCCTGCTTTTACAGGCCCCGCCTCCCGCTCCCCGTGTCTCACACGGAAGGGTAAGCGTAACTCAACCGACGAACGGCGCCGTCAAAGGCCTCCGCCACGCTCTCCGGATCGCGTCGTCTCAAAAGCGCTTCCTCAGTCTGTTTCCGATGCTGCTGCTGCTGCTGCTGCTGCTGCTGCCGTCGATCCCGTCGCCGGTGCCGATGTTGTTGTTGTTGGTGTTTCCGAAGTGTCTATAAAAACGGCCGCTAATACTTTCTCTTCGAGCTCGACCATGGCCTCGTAGTCCCGCTCTGTCTCGTGGTCGTACCCCAGCAGGTGGATGAGGCCGTGCACCAGTAGCATGGACGCTCGCTCCTGCACCAGGCGCGCGGCGCGTTCAAGATGGGGATACACATAAACTAAGGCAAGCCCAAAGAAATGAACTGAAATTGAAAAGAGAAAATAAAAGTCGAACAAAGTACCAAAAAAGGATGGAAGAGACAAAAAAAAGTGGAACAACGTATAAAAACAGGATGGAAGAGACAACGAAAAAAAGTCGACCAAAGGTATAAAACAGGATGGAAGAGACAAAAAAAGAAGAGAAAACACGACGATCGAGATGAAAACAGAAGACGATGTGATCAAGGCGAAGACAGACGAGACAATAAACAAATGAGGACGAAAACGACGAAAGAAAGACAACAAAACTGTATTCGAAATTGGGGGGAAAAGCGAGATGCTTAACCTATAAGATGTATATTGAAGAAAACACGAGAAATAAAGGCGGTAAATGGCAACTGAATGCAAATCCGGAAGTAAACAAGACCATGAAAAAACCACAAGACAATACAGGAAAAAAAGAGATAACGACAGTAACGTGGAGATGGAAGACAAACGAAAAACAAATCAGACAAACAAGAAGGAGGGAAGGAAACAGGCAAAAACAAGCAAAAAGGCACGTGCGGCACTGACAAAAAAATAGCGTGCGGCCAAAACGATCTCGCGGGCGGGGTACATCGCTGCCGACACGACCCTGCAACCCCTCGACAAACGCATATCCCCGCAGCTGAGTTCTACGATCGGACCAGTACACCGACTCCCCCCCCCCTCACCTCCGCTCCCCCTTCCACTCTTCCCACTCGTATCCGGCGATGTCGCGACTCGGAAGCCGGCCCCGCAAACCCTCTCCTACTTCTCCGGCCGGCCCGCACGCCAATGCCTCTCGCCCTCCAGCCAACGCGCGATCGGTTGTAGAAAAAAACCCCGATCCTTTGAATACGGGACCCCCTCCTCCCCCCATCCCTTCCACCCTCTCTCACAATCCCCATCTCCCCATTCTCCCATTCTGTCTCCCTCTCGTCCCCCCCCCCCTAACATACAACCGGGGTACACCACAAAATACCACACCATACCACACCATACCTGGACGTCAAAAACTCTGGACATGGCCCCGCTCACTCCCCTCTCCACATCCCACCAGTCTTGGTCCGTTGATTCGTCGATGCCACCACTTTGTCCTTCCGCCCCTTCAACTGCCGCTGCTGCGGCCGTTGCTGCTGCTGATGCTGCTGCCTCTTCCCTGTCCCTTGCGATTTGTCGGTCAACATACGCGAGGGATATGAACATGTCTCCCAGGTCCATTTCAGCGGCGAACTTTACCTGTGTACATGTCGGTATGGTGTATATGGGGGGGGTGATAGGAAGGCAGGCGGAAGAGAGGAGAGAGAGGGGGGGAAGAAGAGAGAGAGAGAGAGAGAGAAAAGGTTTGGAGAAAACGGTTCACTTTTTGGTGTTGTATTGTGGTGTATTGTCTCGTGCCATGGTGTGGTATGGTATACGGCATGGTATCGTTGTCGTGCGTTCAGCCGTACTGTATCGTACCATACCATACCGTGCCATACCACACCGTACCATATCGTACGATACCCTACCATACCACACCATACCTTACCATACCGTTACCGTACCATACCATACCATACCACACCATACCATACCATACCCTGCCATACCGCACCACACCACACCACACCATACCATGCCATACCATGCCATACCATACCATACCACATCGTACAAAACCAACCAAAACCACACCATACCTTTGGCAGCACCCCGGGGTTGTCGGACATGTCGTGCATGGGGAACGACAAAATGTCGGTGGAGGTCTTCATTCCCCGGTACTGCAACAGACGATAGCGAACGAGCCCCGCGAAGCGGTGCAGGGTGGGTTTGGGCAGAGGGTGGGTGGGTTGGGGTGGAGGGCGGGGGAGTGGAGTGGGGTAGGGTGGAGTAGGGCCGGGGGCGGGTAGGGTGGGGTGTGCCGGGGTGGGGGTGGGTTTGGGTGCGGAGAAGATATATATCTTTAACCTCGGGATCAACACAACCTTGGCGTCTTGCGCGTCGACGCACACATATTGCACCAGCAGGGTATGTATACGAAATATGCATACAGCAGTGAAACACAGGTCGCGCGCCTTTCCTTCGCCCACCTTGCTGTTGAGGCTGGAGACCTCTTTGTCTGTGGTGAACACCGCGCCCACGTCCCACGCCTGACACCCTAGCACCTCCATTGTCTTTCTGAGCTGGAAGCAAGTGCGATGCGATGAGGCAAGTTGCGACAAGACGCGAGCAAACACCCGCACCGCCGTTGGAAGCGCAGCGCAGACAAAGCGCAAGAAACACGTACATACGCACGCGCGCATGCGGAGGGGAGGCGGAGCAGTAGTGCAGGGTGGGGAGAGGTTACATTTCAATTTGTTCATGAAGGCGAACAATATTCAACTCTAACCCCCCCCCCCCAAAACAAAACATGGAGGCAGTTGGTGGTAAAGAGGCCAGGGTAAAAACATCATACAAAGGAGCACCGACCGTGATATTGCAACGAAGTGCCTACGAAGGGACTGGCTCCGTTGTGACGTGCTCAGTAGCGACGGGATCAGTTGCCAGCAGGGGCGCACTCGCGATGGGCTCAATCGCGACGGGGGTTATCGGGGTGTATACCGCGCTCGGCGCAGCGAGCAAGTACGTGTGTGTCCCACGCGCTCTCTTAACACCCGCCAGTCGATAAACCAGCCAATCGATTAACGTATCAACTAACCAATCGATCAATCACTCACTCAATCAATCAATCAACCAATGACTCAGAACATAAATCAACGTAACAACTAATCAAACAACCAGTCGATGGATCAACCAGCCAATCAACCGGTCAGTTGACCAATCCGCCCACCAATCAATCAAGTAACAATCAGCCAATCAACTAATCAATCACGCAATCGATCAATCAGCCCACCAATCAATCAAGTAACAACCAGCCAACCAACCAGTCAATCAATGAATCAATCAACCAATCGTCCAAATAACCAACCCGCCAACGAACCAATCAACCAATCAATCAATCAACCAATCAATCAATCAATCAATCAATCAATCAATCAGCCAACGAACCAATCAACCACCAACAAACCAACGAACCAATCAACCGCTCAAACGGACGACGACCCAACCACCCCCGAGCGCTTACTGATGCAATGGACACTGAACGCACCTTAGCCTGCAGGAGAGTGACGTCGATCTCAAACTCCTCCTGCTCGTTTTCCACCGACACGCTCCCCAACGCTCGTTCCAGCTTCTCCGGCGCCCCGGCCGCGTCTTCCCCGTCCTGCCAGCACGCGAAAAACACACACGAGGGAAGCACCGCGAGCAGGAGCAGGAGCAGGCACAGGAGCAGCATCAGCAGCAGTAGCACCATGATGATGATGATCAGCAGCAGCAGATGCATGCTATAATAGAGGTGTCCCATGAATTTTTCTGAGCTCCTCATCTGAGGAGCTCCATACTAATAGCAAGTCAAAAACTGATTTTGGAGGAAAATACAAGTGCTTCCTATATACCCGAGGAACGATCTCATGATTCAAGTACTCTGAAGAAATATTGGAACAAAAAAATGAGAGCCCGACGATTTTGGGTTAGGGCCCGTTTTAACGAAGAAGAAAAAAAATCAATTTGGGCAAAAAAAATATTAAAATCCGCTTTTCATTGGTCAACACATGCACCAGCACCAAATATTAGGATCTTGCGGCATAATATTTGGTGCTGGTGCGTGTTTTGACCAATGAAAAGCGAATTTGATTTTTTTCTTTCCAAATTGATTTTTTTTCTTCTTCGTTAAAACGGGCCCTTAACCCCGTAAGAACGGGTCCCACGTATTTGGGGACAAACTACTTGGAATTAGTGTGGGACATTTTTTTCAGTGAGCCCGATCGTTCAGAAAACGTTTTTCAGCCAAAAAAAAGGTATACCTCTATCGTAGCACGCGTCAGCAGCAGCGGTGGCCGCGGCGGCAGCAGCGGGAATGGCGGCAGCGGCGGCGGTCACAGCAATGGCGGTGGCAGCGGCGGGGGTGACGGCGGTTTGCGGGCGGGAGAGGGAGGAGTTACCTCGGTGCCCATCAATGGGGTACACTGCTGTATGCGGCTTCGTCGGATGACGCTCTTACGCCCGGGGTTGGCTCTGCAGGCCCGCTGGCTCTGCTCGTGTGCTCATATCGCCCCCGGGCAGGGCAGGGCCGGGCGCTATCGCCTCCATGAATCACGTCGCCCCGGTTAAGTATTGTACAGGGTTCGCTATCTACTACTCCGTAGAAGTATGGCGGTGGAGCGCTTATAACTACTGATGTAGTACTGGATAATCCACGCCTCGAAGGAGAGAACGGGGAGGGGGGAGGGGGGGGGGGTGGCGAGGGCAGAGCGTGCAGCCCGTTCAGCCCTGGACTCGGCATTCTGTACCGTCCGTGCGCCAACCATTGGACCTACTCACTCGTACATACTGCTTGTACTGCTTGCTGCGCACTGCTTGTAGAGCTCCGCTCGTACTATGAGTTACACCGCTGTCACCCTCTGGCGTCCGGTCGTAGGCTCTGTGGCACGACTTACGTATATGCAGAGCTCGCATTGGCGCCACTCACTGCTGCTGCTGTAGACTACTACTGTGCGTATTCCGAGAGCCATCGCCAGAGCTGCTGCTGACAGAGGTATGGCTAGAGCTGTCGACACAGAGCTGTTGCTAGAAGCTAGGTATTGGGTTGGAAGGTACAAAAACTATAGTTCATGACAGAGCTGTCCGTACGAGAGCTATATACGAGTACGAGCTACGAACGGGTTGGCAGTTGGCAGAGCTCTTGCCGTGTAGAGCTACAACAGCAGTACTCGTACTGCCTAGATTGGTTACCGGTATCAGCCAAGCATCAGCCTGTAGTTTACCGGTACAGACTATGGACAAGGGTGCACTACCATGTCTACCTGGTATGGTATGCATAATAGTACCAGTTGCCAGGTACGGAAACGGTATTGAAGGCAGCACACCCAAACGCCCAAACCCAAACGGCCCCGCCAACAACCGCCCATCGTCTGCAGACATGCCAACGTATCTACGAGCAAACCCGACAATAAAACCAGAGTACTTGTATGCTCCTCTCACCTCTCGTCCTATACTCGCACTATCAACAGGAACTATCAATAGGAAAGGCATAGTATGAATGCAGAGGGTGGTTTCGACTTCGGCACAGCACCACCGTACGTTCGCAGTTCGCGGCGAGGGACGGCAGCCTCTCCCATTGACGCTGGTGGTATGTCTGCGGAGCAAGCGGGGGATGACGGACCTGCAGCGTTTGTGTTCGAGTAATGATCATTTCCCGAGAGCAAGCAGGGCGGTGTTTGCTCCCTTGGCAGCAACATCAGCACCCAGGGAATAGCCATAGGAGACTCACCATGAACTCTATCCCCAGCTTCGTGAGATCCATCCCGTCAAGCTCCTCCCATTCCTCGTACTCGTCATCATCCCCCGCCTCCTCCTCCTCCTCCTCTTCGCCCTCGCCCCCTTTCCAGACAAACTCGTCCACTAGCGAAGCAATGAGATCATCATCACCGGCGGCGCCGCCGCTGATGGCCTCGTCCAGCCCCCCCTCGCCCTTCTCCTGCTCCTGTTGCGGCCCACCATCAAAATCTCCCTGCTGAGGTGCTCCTGCCGCTGCCGCTGCTGCTGCTGTCGTTGATGTTGATGTTGCACGGTTGGAAGACAGGGATCCGACGAGGCTGAACGGGAGCAGTCTCCGCCTGGTGCTGCTGGTGCTGCTGCTGCTGTACAGTCGTTCCCTGCTGCTCCTCCCCGCCAGTGGTCGGTGCGACCACCACGACCCTTGGCGGTGCTGCGCGCTACCGACGACAAAGCCAGCGGCTACCCTTGCCTCACTTTCCCCTCCTGGCCCGTCGAAGCAGGACATGTTGAGGTTCAGCGCTGATGTTGCTGTTGCTGTTCTCCGACAGCCGCATGTTGTGGTATGGCGAAGGATCACAGGACTTGCGGAACCCGCAGCACTGGGCGACGGGTGGGACACCTTGAGGAGATGATTAGGGGGATTAGCGATGGCCACATTGCTGCGGAAGGACCAGCGTAGCCCGAAGGCAAGCGTCCGTGACAGTTGCAGCGGTATCATGCTTCGCTTATCAACTGCTGCTGTGCACCGCGTGTGTCGCATCTCCGAAACCAAATTGGGGAGTTCCACATATATGGTGGGATTATCACAAACCAACGAAGAAAATCGTGTTGCGATGCTGTTGGGTGCATCGCCATCAACACCCACGACACCAGCCAAGCAAGCACGCAACGTTCAACGCACGCAAGCTTGTCTCCTGCCATCGCTTCGGTCTGAGACGCTCACGGACGGTGTACCGTCTCCAAATAAAAATCAGCTGGCACTTCGCACACTTTGTAACGAGAGGCTAACTACTCACATGTCCCTTCGCGGGAGGCCTTCTCTGTCAGGCACGCCTGGCAGATCGTCGTTGCAACCCAGCGAACCCAGGGTCGACCTCGCTCAGCTCAGGCTCCTCCTCCTGTCCGCCAGGGATCTTCCATGCTTTCAGGTGCGTGCATCCCTTGAATTGACATAATAACTCTTGCTTTGGGGTACCTTTCTCTTCGCGCTTGGTACTGGCTGCTGCTGCTGTCGGATGGCCGAGCTGTTGGGGTACCGGTAAACAGGTCTCCGTTGGTCATTCTCGAATGCCTGGTATGTGGCATAGGAGCAGCGCCCGTCTCTCATCTCTGACAGGCTGTCTGCCCTGCCCATCGTGTTATAGTCTTGTGTGCGTATGTATTCTGGGTCGAGTGCTTCGCTTATTCTTATCTCGAGTTTCCTTGTGATGAGCTGCCTCGGGTGGGACACACTGCTGTTGCTGCTGCTGGTGCTGCTCCTGCTGTGCCGTGCAGGGGCACACCCCTCTTGTGGCGGCCGAGAAAGGACGTATGGTACAAGCACATTGCGTGTCTCCCCGTCTCCGCCCCGCCTCCCAGCTCCCGGCTGCTCTTTCGAGTTTTGTTTTTGGTCGCCGTTTGGCTGTTCGGTGTTTGGTCGAACCGTTAGCGTTTTTTTGTACCAGGTACAGAGCAGCAGAGTAGTTTAACTTGTGTTTGCGTGTGAGCGCGTGTGAGCTCAACTACGAGTACGAGTACCGAGTACAGCAATACACTACCAGCATGTCAATTTCGAACGCCAACACCTTGTATACGTTTACGAGCACCTCGTATATACCTCGTAGGTTGTGCAGGCAGCCACAACAGCGCAACAGTAACTGCTGCTTAGTGCCTGGTAAGGTTAAGGTTCGTAAACGTCCCCGTAGTCGTGATTTAAATCTCGCCTACGTAGTCGTGATTATCAGTTCCCGTACGTACGGAAGTTGTATAATTGGTAATTGGGCTTGTCATGAGCCGACGCGGATGGACCGGCCCGGGGTTGGGCCGGGCCGGGCCGGCAGGCCTCGTCCGGCCCATCATTTTTCGATATGATGGGGCTACTTTGATGGGCGGGCCCGTCAATTTTTCAGAGGATGGGCCGCGACCCGGCCCGGCCCATCACATTTTTAAAAGTCTCGGTCCGGTCCGGTCCGACCCGGCCCGGTCCGGCCCGTCACGATTCTCAGATCAGCCCGGCCCGGCCCGGACAAACGGCCCATGACAAGCCCTACTGTCGTATTACCCCCTTTGGGACCCCGAGAATTTGGCCAAAACGATGGCTGTGGTGCTGTTACTAACGACCGTCTAGGAGCAGCGTGAGAGCCCAGCAGGACGACGTAGGACCGTGTTGCTACGTACCCGTGCCGTGCGACTCCTTGCATTCACGGGACACCACCAATCTCTTATCATCATTCCTCAATCACTTATTGGCTTAATTGGCCGTTACTACTGCTGTAATTGATTGCCACTACGTATAATCGGCAATTATGTCCTCTAAAGTCCCAAGAGGCAGCCAGCCCCCTCTGGGGCTGCGACTCACGAGTAGACCTCGGGGGGGGGGGGGGGGGGGGGGGGGGGGGGGGCGAACCTAAGAGGAGAGGGCGATGCTCCAGTGCTCCAGCCGCGTGGAAGGCGAAGGAAGGGGCGGGGGGCGGGCCCCGCAAATTGAGGGTTGTATACACGTGTATTCGGCGGTGCGGCATCTTCGTGTGACGTATCATATATATATACCAGGTATGATACCAGGTATATTATGTGGAGCGCCTGCGAAGTCCCATCGACCCCATCGTTGATGACATAGGGCTGTGAGTTACTGTAGTACGGGGGACCATAGTAACTACAGTAGGGACCTACGACACATGAAAAAACTGTAAATTTCCCTATTTTACTAACAACAAGGTTTGTTCATAGAGCGAAGAACGAAACCGATGACACCATCGGGGGGATCATGAGATGAACAAATGAAAAATAACCGACCGAAATCATGGAACGACCGAAAAAACAATCCGGCGCAAGTCATGTGACGTATAATTGGTGTAATATGAGTATACACTAACGTACTACCAGACAGTATTGATGACGAACCAAGCCACCAAGTACTCTGTGATACTCATGTTGCTGCTGCTGCTGCATAGCGCAGTGTTCTGATCTCCCTCTCCGCATACTGCTGCTCCCGACTCTCCTCAGCCCCCTCGGTCGTCTCCACTTGGCTGGCGTCGGAGTCGACAGTTGCCGTCTCAGTGGACACCAACTCTGACGCCTTTGCATGGCTCGGGCGGATCGCCAGCTTGGATGAGCTCATGTGTTGACATCGTCCAAGCTGGCGCTCGACACTAGCGATGCTGAGGCGCCAGACTTGGTGTTCATTGACACGGTAACCATCATGCTCAACGCCAGCAAAGTGAAGACGGCCGAGGAGACTGAAGGGAGTTGGAGCAAGCAGTATGCGGAGTTAATAATCAGACGTGATAACCCTGCGTTCTGAAGCAGTACGTAATATGATACTATGCATACGTCCGACTTTTCTCAGCCCCATCGGCCGTCTGCCACTTGGCTGCTGGCGTCGAGCTTGGTAGTAGCCGTCTCGGCAAAAATACCGACGCTGATGCCTCAAGTACAGCTATTCATATCCTCCATCGGCCAGCTGGCATGAGCTCAACCCCCCGCCTCGAAGAGACGGGAGGGTTAGAGGCCCATCCAAGCTGGCGGTCGACGCTATCGCTAGCGGTGCTTAGGCATCATAATCGATGTCCACTCAGACGGCAACACCACCAAGCTCGACTTCCAGCCATGTGGAGACTCCCGAGGGGGCCGAGGGAAAAGCCGGAAGCAGCAGCTTGTGGCGAAAAGGATCAGAGACGAGAGCCCTGCGCTTCGAAGCAGTACGTACGTAGTACACGAAGTATGCGATACTATGCATGCTTCGTTATACATACGCAAAATCGGCGAAGCGCAACTCTCCGGTGCCCCTTCGCCGCCTCTGGCGTGGTGGCTGGCTGCTGCTGCTGCTGCTGCTGCTGCTGCTGCTGCTGCTGCTGCTGCTGCTGCTGCTGCTGCTGCTGCTGCCCCCATTTTCTTCGCCGCCGGGGTCCGTTCTCTTGACTGTCCTCGAAGACCTCCGAGTCTTTATTTCGGTGGTGTTAACCTTGTGGCCCTTCTCGTCGTTGTCGATTGTGTCGACGGCCGCAACCGAGGGTGCATTGTTCGCTATATAGCCTACGTAGATGCCCCCAGGGTCGCCTGAAGACGCAGTCGACACCGAGGAAAAGGACGAAAGACTGAACGCGGCCGAAGGACTAGGGACGTCTTCGAGGATAGTACCGCCTGTCGTAGGAGAACGGAGCCCCCAGACATGCGTCTTTGCACAGCAGTAACAGTGTGGCGGGTGCTGTACAACTTAAAACGATGGGGAGACGTGGGTAAGTGGGTGGATGGGTGGATTGGCGAACCCTTGTCGCGTGGTGTTGTGTCGTGGCGAGGCAAACATCGCCCGTTCCCCGGGTACACCTCCGCGCACGGTGTGGAAACCCCAGCCACACCGGTACGGCCACGGCTCCGCCCGTTGCGCTAGCTCTGCGTTGCCCATACGTAGTAGTATGAAAGTTCCTGGTGTGGTACAGCACTCGCATTAACAGTGTCCTGTGATGTACCACTCTGAACCGAAACATTAGAACCACCATGCGGGGCGGTATCGACCCGGGGGATGTCCGTTTTTGTTGGAGGTGTACATGTATTGAAGGATATATGATTCGTAGATGGGGCCTTACCATCCCCGGGTGCAGTGAAACATCGACCATGAACCCCAACCAAAACGTAAATCAGCCCCTGGGGTTGGGGTTTCCACACCTTCCAGGGCGGTATCGACCCGGGGGGGGTCTGTTTTGGTCCTAGGTTTGTTGGAGTTGTAGATGTCCGCACGGATTTCTGACCCGGGATGGGACGTTATCATCCCTGGATGCGGCGGGACCTCGCCGTTGCCCCGAGGGGAAACTCGCTCCGCGCTCTGGCTCCATGAGAGCAAGCCAACCGTAAATCAGCCCGTGGTATTGGGGTTTCCACACATTGCGGGGCGTTATCGACCTGGAGGATGTCCGTTTTCGTCCCCGGGTCGTTGAAGTTGTAGATATATGGAAGGATTTCTGAACCGGGAATGGGACGTTATCATCCCCGAGTGCGACGGGACTTCGACGTTGCCCCGAGGGGCAACTCTCGCCGCACGCTGGCTCTATGATGGCCAGGAAATCGTAAATTGTAAATTTCCCCGTGGGGTCGGGGTTTCCACACCTTGTGGGGCGGTATCGACCCGGGGGGGGTCCGTTTGCGTCCCCGGTTCGTTGGATTTGTAGATGTATGGAAGGATTTCTGACCCGGGGGTGGGACTTTATCACCCCCGGGCGCGGCGGGACCTCACCGCTGTCCCGAGGGGTAACCCTCGCTGCGTGCTGGCTCTATGAACTCCAGCGCCCCAGCCAAGTCAGCAATCAGCTAGTGGTGGTGGGGTTTCCACACCTTGCGGGGCGGTATCGACCCGGGGGATGTCCGTTTTCGTCCGCGGGTCGTTGGAGTTGTAGATGTATGTCTACCGTAGGTCCTATTTACTATGGTCTCCCGTAATAGTAGATATATGCTAGCATGGTATAATAGATGGTGACGATGAGGTCATCTGCAGTGGTCTTCACGGATCATGACCCAAACGCGCGGGTCGGGTCATAATTTTTCCTCCGAGATTTCACGGATCGGTTTAGGTCGGGTCGGTTCAGGAGGTCTTGAAATTATCACGGGTCGGATCCTGTCACCGTTACACGACCCGACCCGACTCGGCCCGACCTGGCCCGCGGGTTTGACTCGATCCGTGAACAGCCGTGTTTTTTTCTTGCTTCGGTAAAAAATGAACGACGACGCTATTGTTGGTGAACAACAGCAAAAACAGCACAACAACGGCAGCGTGACTGGGAAAAGGAATAGAAACAGCACCAGCAGCAGTAGCAACAGCAATACGTGGACAGCAGAAAAGGAACGGGGGGAAGTTTTCTGTAGAATTGTCTCCCCCCACCCTCCATGCGACTCGCCGAACACCTCACGGCGCTTCTACGCGCTTGGTGCTAGCAATGTCTGCCTGGTCGGGGAAAACCCGACATGCTCCGTCCCGGCGTTGTAGAGATGCGAGGGTCTATGGTCATACGACTACGGCCATGCATGAATATCGAGTACACCCCCCGCCCCCCCCCCCCTCGCGCTTGGTGCTAGCGACGCCTGCCTGGTCGGTAAAAACCCGACATGCTTTGGGAGATCTAGGTCATGACATGGGAATCGATGATCTGTCCGGAGTGTGCAATATTCCCGATCAAGACTGGCACTTCTCTTCACTTAAAGCATGCCACACCACTTGGTGCCACACATGCCACCTGTTGCTCGCTGATACGTAGACTGCTGTAGTTGGATGCACCCTGCTCGCCCCCACCCACCCACCCACCGACCGACCCACCCACCCACCCAACCACCCCAACCACTCACCCTCCTTCTCCCTTGCCCTCCCTCCTCCGCCCCCTTTTGTTTTCTGCCCTCTCCTCGTTTTTCCCTTGCGTTTGATCGGTTGAATATATTGTATTCTTCCTATTTTCCTGTTTCGCTGTCGGTGCGTATGTACGTACGTACGTACGTGCACCGGTCGGTCGGACTCGCGGTGTTTGCTTCGTTCGGTCTTTGCGTCGGGGGTTTTCGGTCGGTTTGATCGGTCGACTTTTTCTGACGTTTTTTTTTGCGTCGATCGATATTTCGGTCCTTCTGTCGGTCGGTCGGTCGGTCGGTCGGTCGATTTTTTCTGTTGATATTTTACGCCTGTCGATCTTACGGTCGTTCGGCCCTTTATGGTGGACTTTACGCCTATCGGTATTTCGGTCGGTCGGTCGTTCGGTATTTTGGTCGGTCGTTCGATCGGTCGGTCGCTCTTTTTTTGCTGATATTTGCATCTGCCGGTATTTCGGTATTTCGGTCGGCCGATTGTTCTGATGGTTTTTACGTCTGTCGGTATTTTCGGTATTCCGGTCGACGGCTATACGTGTTGGCCTGTTCTGATTTCGGTCGGTCTGTTGGTTGGTGGATCGGTCCGTCTGTCCGTCGGTCGTCGGTCGGTCTGTCGGTGTACAGACACGTGTGGAGTGCCAGGGCATGATAGACGACGTGCTGACGAGCTGCTTGCCGTTGGCGGCCATGACCGCCGAGTCTCCCCCTTCCGCCGGGTTGGAGAGCGGGACACACTCGGACGGCGCCGCGACGGGTGAGAGAGAAAGGAAAGAGGAAGGAGGGAGAGAGAAGAGGGAGGGAGGGAGAGAGAAGATAAATAGAGAGAAGAGGGGGGGAGGGCGGAAGGGAGGGCGGGAGGGGGGGGGGGGG
>MEHQ01003725.1:0-78599 GCA_008828725.1 Saccharina japonica
ATCCAGTGATAGTGAGTCGGGAATATGTTGGCTACAAACGTGCTACATAACGCTGTCCTCCCACCCTTTTCGTATTCCTGGCCTGAAACCCAAACCATAATAGTTTCAAGGCAATACATGATGTGAGTACATCGGCGCTGGTGCTCCCGTACAGCCGAATAGCCAACCGTACCGGCGACTAACTGCTGCAACGTATGAAAACATGAATGCATGCTCTTAGTAGTATATACAACTGAAGAATGTCCCAATATCGCAGGAGTACTGTTTTGGTTTTGCACTATCTATGTAGGCTATAGTACATGTATATACACCTAGGTAATGACGTTGTGTATCGGTTTGCACTTGCGCGGTTCTCAAGGTCAGGGTTTAGTAAGGGTTACACAGCTCCTGTACTATAAGCAAGTAAATAACCTCGTAACATATTTACGTTTACCCCTATATCGTTACATGCATATTGGTTGCGACTGATATTGCGATCAGGTGTTGCGCTTGTTGCCTTCCGACCCCCCCCCCCTCCATTTACCCTTCTCAAGGGGACACGTTAGTCTTCCCTCCCCTCCCGCGTGTTGCACGTGAATAAATCATGTTTTTTTGCGGTCGTCCGCCCCTCCCTCTGTTGTACCAGTGCTTGCATGCGCGAGCGTGATTAGTGCGTGTCTCTCTACAGGCAAAGAAGAATCACAACTTTGTATATTTGCACTTCATCATAACGTCGGGAGATACAGGTAACGAGGACCATCATATGAGTGACGTTGGCGGGGATATAACGATGGGAGAGGTGCATTGCTACTGTCCACGCACGGTGACAACGGCTGATATATTTAGGGGGGGCAGCACAATACAACAAAACAACGTGCATATGATGTGGAGGATCGGGTATATTCGGTTGGTACGAGGGGACTCTTGCCGTGTGGCGATACTGGTGCGTCGTGTATGCACCTCTGCTCCTATGCTTGCTGGGTGTAATCACATACCAGATACAGCTGTAACCCTGCCACCGACTAAATGCACGATATAGTGTTTCGCCATACTGTTCCCGCTCCATTTCAGCAGGGTTGCCGTTTGCTGATAGATCAGCTTTACCTCACTATATAGCCATTGGCCTGGACGCAATAGATCTGACCCTTGAAGCGCTCAACCATATGTTTTAGAGGTGAACGACGCATTGGTTTGGGCAAACGGCCAGGAAGTGTTCTCGTCGCCGGCTTTGACGAGTGGGTTCGTGGAGTTGCACCATAAACAAGACAACGAACAATTCTAACAGTTTCATAGCGCACTTGCATACCCAATATTGCTGACTATGTCGACCAGCACTTAGACAGGAGACGCTACATACATCCTCGACTATGAACTACAGCGGCATAAAACACAGTATTGAGTACTTTGACTGGGAAACCGATTTATATGGACTAAACGCGCCGCGTTCGGAATTGCCATGAGCGGTACGAACTGGACTGAAAGCCCGTTGAGCGCGAATCAATGACGACGAACAAGGGCGAAGTCTGGTACAAAGCTTTTCCCAGGTGGGAAAAGTGTTGGTGCGATATATCGCCAACCCCTGCGCAATATGCGGAATACGCGGATCATCTATTGCTGGAGAAGTATCGTATATATACTGACTGGTATTCACCGCCACGCTTCGTGTGTGTCATTTGTCGCTGAACGCAATCGGGCGATCACCTATTAACCAAAACAGTAAACAACACGTGCACATATTTCACTACGTATATACTTCTCACATGGGTTACTTGCCAACCGAGGATATCAAGTGTAACCTTAGGTATCTTCAGACGCCCCTTCAATCGGGTATTCTCCAACACCGAGCTTCAAACAAGCCCCTCCAAGATCGGCCAGGTCGAACTAATACAATGAGGCGCGGTGGTGCGATTTGCACGTTTGTTCCCGCGACCCGTGCACAAGGTATCCCGCACACACCCCTCTACGCGAATCCGATCGAAGTGAACCAATGCAGATATAATACAACTGTTGCGAAAAGGGGTCGTTAAGATATGACTCATCATAGATCATAACTTCACTGTCCTCCAAGCAAGTTGATTACCTCCTGAGCACGCATGTCTTAGGGTTCAAGCTTACACTTACTATTGTACGCACACTCAATCGCACACACTCCCTTTATACTTGAATAATGTCTAGGGCTTAAAACAACAGGGCCTTCCTCGGGAAAATTCCCGAAGATTTCGGGAATCGAGTAAATCAACCAACGTAACAGAGTTACGAATGAGGAATAAACAATGGCTAAAGCACCTTAAGAGAGACAAATGCAAATTGCCGTGGTAAATTACCATGGACCATACCGCGGTTCCCACTTCGTAAAAAAAACACAAAACACCGTCATTTGATTCGCCGTGTTTTTGTCTTTCTTAAGGTGCTTTTTCCATTGTTTATTCCTCCTTGGTTAGTTTGATATGGTTGATTTACCTCGATTCCCGAAACGTTCGGGAATTTTCCCGAGGAAGGCCCTGTAAAATAAGACCAACCATACACGGATGGGGAATTGAGCTTACATATTACGACAGGGCAACATTGATTGTAACCCCCCCCCCCATAAATATATTATATTTATAGGTTGGGTTGGCGTCGGTTGGCAACGACGCTGTAAAACACGCCACTCGCTGCGTGTGAGCTAGACAACCAGGGTGCCGTTTTTTTTGTTATTTGTTTTTGGCGGTCACCAAAGCTGGCGGTCGAGTAGATCATTTGTGCGGGATGGAGAACCTTTGTTCCGCACAAGGGGAATGGTCGTTTCACGTAGTGTTAACATGGTAAGGCGTCCGCGAGGCAGTTACATAGTAAAACCCATTGCTGTCTCCGGAAGTGGCCACACCAGAAATTAAATTAACTCATTGAAGCTGTCGTCCATATGCAAGTCCGCCTCAGAGGCGGTTCTTAGCAGGATGCAGCTCACCCTCCATGCGACTCGCCCAATACCTCACGGCGTTCGCACGCATTGGTGCAAGCAATGTCTGGCCTGGTTGGTGAAAACCCAAGCGCTCCGTCCTGGCATTGTAGGGATGGCGAGGCTAGGTCTATGGTCGTATGACATACGGCGCGTGCACAACATGACCCCCCCCCCCCTCCCCTCCCCGCTTCATACGACTAAAGCGTGTCTGTAGCCGCCTTTGCGTCCCTGTTGCCTGCTTCTCTCAGGCTCGTTTCACACGTCCTTTAGTACCCAACCTGTCTGTCGGTGGATGTAGACGAGCGTTTGAACATTCTTCCACTCATATCATGCCACGCACCACAAAGGCACCAACAACGGCAACGCCGACTTCCTTCCATGTTTTCCGAAACCCGCCACCAAAGCCGACCGCACCGGACCCAACCGCCTTACATCGTCATCGGCTCCGCTCTCGGAGCCCGACGTCACGCCAAACCTGACGATGACCCCCACCTACTCGCCCGCATCAAGCACCGCACCGACAACGACTAGGCACGAGAACAGCGTGCCGAGCCCTCATGCTCTGCCGTCATCCGCTTTCTATCGCTGGGACCCCCTTCCTCAGAACTAATGACGAGTGTGTCGAGGCTTTGTCTCTGTGAAGAGAGATGACAGAGGGGGCACCGAAGTGTCTGTAAAGATCACTTGTGAAGGAGAAGAAAAGTCATCGTTCGAAAAGGCGCTTATGCGGCCATATTGGAAAACAGATTGATCTGAGAGAGCAGTGGAAAAGGAGAAAAAGAGAAGAGAACAGGAGAAGAGGAGTAAAGTGGAGTAGAGGAAAGGAGTAGAGTGATCGAGGTGGGGGATGCCTGCACCTGATAATCTCGGTACAATGCCCATGCTACGGACAGTGACATTCTACAGTAGTCCGCACTGTTCCCTGTAATGCTCTCTGCAAGGTTGTAGTAAGGTTCTAGCAACGTTCGCAGCATCGTTCTTGAAGTAGATGGTTTAGACATACAATACAGTGTACTACGAGTAAGACAAACTCGTAATCTATCCGCATATTGTATTTACCCGAATATCTGAACTAAGATACTCATATACACGTATCAGTGCGTGGTGGCTGTACATCACAAAGATATACGTTCTCAACGTCTGTATGCTAACACGCCCCCGTGAAGGGAGTCAAATCTAGAGTAACGCTTGGGGTGTAGGAACCTGATACCGAAACATCAAAAGGGTCGAATAAAATAGTGAAAGAATAGTAAAACATAATCAGAAAAGGTAATCGTGGTTGTATATGACCACGGAGTCATAACCTGCAATGAAAAGCGTATAAAGTTATCTGCTGTACTTGCAACCCGCCCCCTCAACTGAATGCTACAATACCAGAGCTACGGAAATAGCACGTAAACTTGCACACACAAAAGAAAGACGGTGGGTTTGTACCCAGACAAAATAACATTGCCTTACTGTATGTACCAGTACGTGTTAATACTCATTTATCCGGTAGCCAACATTGGATAGTTGAGATGACATTTGATGAAGCTGGGACGAGTGTCCAGCGTGCAGCATAGACTAGACGTGCGTACGTACTCATGTGACTCCTACAGAGTGCTATCTGGTGTAAGCAAAGTCAAAGAAGAACACAAGTCGTGGTGTGAATACCAGCGATATATACCCTAGCAAAGAAGCGTTAACCCGTCTGCTGGGTCGCAACGTGCCCCTAAATCGATACCTAGAGCAACATGAAATCGAAGTAGAAAACTGATGACGTTCGTACTATTATGTTGTGTACGTGTATGTACGAATGTACTAGAAAAGCAATTACGAGTACAGATAGTACCGCAATACACTTCGTTGGGCGTAGTCGTATCGCAAAATATACTCGTGGTGTTTTGGTTTTGACCAGCGAGTTAAATCCCAGCAAAGAAAGCGTAAACGACAGTGTCTGCTGTGCATGTGCTACGCCTCCCCAATGGATCCTAGGACAACTAATAAATCGAAGGAAATCGAACAGAAACCGTGGACGTATAAAGGTGTATAAAGGTGTGTGTCCAGCGCTATAGTGATATGTGTGTAATGCATTTAGCATTGTGAGTGTGTATTTACGATACTGATAACCAGGAAGATTAGTATCCGTTACGGCAAACAACAGTGCGCATCAGTTTTGTATCATCTTGCACAAAACGTAATCGTGTGAAAATACTATACGTGTACAGCAAGAAAACAACAAAGAAAAATTATGAACATATACCACATTCCAGGAAAACCACGATTAAAAACGCAAAGAAAATGATAGCCTTCTGCAGTACGCTACAGCTGCAGTCGTAGTGGTTGCTGCTCGTGATGATGACGACCTTCGGCTCTCGTGCTGGTTTCGTGTAGATACGCTGAATATGTAGAGTAGTTGAAGAAAGAAGTGATGCTGCAGCTGATGATCGCGTACGTAGAAGAGCAGAACAAAATATGTACGAGCAGATATATAAAGGTGGCTATGAGATGCTGTTAATGATGGCGAAGTAGACCTGAAGAGGTGGTACAGACCTGTCCTCGCAGTCAGTCCGTATTGTTGTGCTGGGCCGTGTTGTTCGCATAGTGCGAGTGCAGGTTGATGTTGTCGCGGTTGGGCCGCGTGTTGCGGGATGGTGTAAAATTAGTTCCTGTATACAAACACCAGGCATGCAACAACACGTTGTTGAACTCCCTGCTTGGGGTGAATCTCCCAATTTGCCTGGAAAGTGGCGTTTGCGTTTTGGCAAGGATCTCGCTTATCACGTAACTGGTCCTCAATGCGCTGGAGATGGTGGTGGCCAGCTGCTTGATGAAGGCTTCGGTGGTGGTGCTGTTGAGCTGAACCCTGGTAAGATCGTAGGCGACTATGCTGTCGTCTCCAATTCTGAAAGAAGAGCTTGAAAAACCAAATGTTGAATGTATTGCTGTAAGGTAGACAGTCGATGCTTCCAGACCTGCTATTGTACGATGGGTAGCCGCAGAAGTGCTGTTGTTGTAGTGGTTGTAGGTGCTGATACCTTCTCGAGGTAGTGATGTTGCAGCGTTGCTCGTACAGCAGTAGTCGAAGTAGGTGTAGTACCTGGTGGATTAGGCTGAAGAAGCTGCAAAGAAGAAGCGCTGATGATGCCTTCTGTAATCAACGATGATGGTGGCGAAGTTCAGCAGCAGCCGATGATGGTGGCGAAGCTCAGCAGCAGTCGTAACAGCAGATGAATAACTTGTAATCTTATGATGTTTGAGGTGATATCTCTTTGTTCGCACGTGGTGCCAAGTCGACAATAGCAGATAAACCGACAGCAGTAGTTGATTCTCCCGTGGCAGACTCAGTAGCCGATTTGTCAACGACCTGTCTGCGTGATGTAGCACTTGTTGGTCTTCTCGCCTGATACAATGGATGAGGATGAGCTTTTCATCCGGTTCTAAAGTCGTGCCTCCACGTGAAGGCGTGAAGACTTTACTGGAAATGGATGCCTAGATGTAGGCTAGAGGTGGTCCCCCCGATGCTGCGCGGAGTAACAGGTTCGTCAACGACCGACTGCATGTTGCAGCACGTGTTGGTCTGCTCGTCGATACTTGCACGAGGAAAAATCTATGTGTACGCACTTCGCGCTTGGTAGCTTGAAGAAAATGTTTTAATAACGCCCTCGCGCGTGTTAATAGCGTCAAACCAGTTCAAACCTAACTTTAGTTGTGATATCGGAAACATTGGTCTTGTAACGTTCTTCGTGCTTTAGAGCGTGGAAGTAATATTGCGCGGCTGCAGTCTCCTTACCTTCTTCGCGCGTAAAAGCGTGAAAACAGTACTCCTTGTAGTGGCCCTGTCGAACCAACTTGATGAAAAGTGATGAAGAAAGTCGATGTCGATTGTGTCGGGTAGATGCTGATCTTCTGATTACTGAAGAATAACTCCTGTTCCTCCGCACTTGAAAACTCAAACCTTATTCGGACGTAGAACGTGGCGCTCTCGCCCGGAGACGTCGTTACGTGGTGCCAGTCAGGAAGTAGACGAAAGGTCGAGGCTCATAACCTGAATAATTACGCGTGTGTCGAGGTCCTGTCTCTGTGAAGAGAGATGGCAGAGGGGGCACGGAAGTGTCTGCAAAGATCAATTGTAAAGAAGAAGAAAACTGATGGTCTGAACCAGGCGCTTATGTGGTCATATTCGAAAGAAGATTGATCTGAGATATCAGTGGAAGAAGATAAGCAGAAAGAGAAAAGGAGAAGAGGAGTAAAGTGGTAAAGAGTAGGGGAGTAGAGCGATCGAGGTGGAGGATGCCTGCACCTGATCCCCTCGGTGCAATACACATGCTACGGACAGGTACATTCTACCCCATTCCGTTCTGTTCCCTGTAACATTATCGACAACGTTATAGTAACGTTCTAGCGATGTTCTCAGCATCGTACCTGATGTAGATGTTTTAGACATACAATACAGAGTACTACGAGTATAACACACTCGTAATCTATCCGCATATTGTATTTACCCGAATATCTAAACTATGATACTCATATACTCGCATCAGTGCGTAGTGACTGTACATCACAAACATATACGTATGGATCTCAACGTCTATATGCTAACATCCCCGCCCCCAACCGACCGTCTGGGCTTCATCCGCTCGGTTCGGCGACCACAGGTTTTAGGGCATTTGCTCTGGATACTTACTATGCTCGGTTGGCTGGCGTTGGTCCCCATTACTTAGACGATTTTGAGTGCCACATTGTTCACTCCCTTATCGGTAGTTTTTTTTCGATAGTTCTAGGAAATTTCACGGTAGTCTTGCTGTGCCCCCTTCGCCGTCTGCATCGTGTTTGTCTTTCGGATTTTTTTCGACCATACCGAGTGGTGACCACTCCGATACCCCTCTGGACTTCGTTTAGTGTTCCCTGCTACATAACCTCCATCGTTTCCACCATGACTCGATGCTCAGCCCCGCACTTGTATCTCCCCTGGGTCCTTCACGACCCCTGGACCTATGAACTCCCGAGCACACGGCTATACCCTGTGTCCCGCTTTCTTTTACATTTCCTTGGTATATCTTTAGATTAGTTTGCTGTATTTTGTAGCTGTTTTGCCTTCATTTCGACCCCTGTCTTCTCCTGTATTCGTTTACACCTCTTTCAGCCGTTGCTTCTGTTGATGGTCCTATTCGTTATGCTTCGGCCTCACTATGAGGTGTGGGGAAATGTATGGCCTCATGTTCAGATGCACAGGCCTTTTTGGCCGTCGGTGTAGACGGCAATGTCCATCTCACTTATGTGCGCGGAGGCAGACGCCATCAGAAAGGTGGACGAACACTACGTACACGGCCCTAGGTGTGTTTGCTAGAGGGAGCTGTACTGTCTCAGTAACCTGGCTTCGCCATCAAAGGAGGAGGGAGCGTGTGGCGACGAGCTGGAGCCTGGGCTGGTTGTCCCTTCAGCGCGAGAATTTTCATTTTCTAGACCAAGCACCCTGAGTGAAACGAGGGAGAAAGCGAGGAGCCGACCGGGAAGGACAGCAACGAGAGCGTGTACGGACGGAGCGGGTCGAGTGTGGTCGTGCTAGGACTGGCCAAGCGGCACCGGATCGGCGCGCCGGAGCAGCAGCACAGCAGTGCGCCGGCGCAGCAGCACAGCAGCGCACCGGAGCAGCGATCCGGAGCACGAACGACATCGACCCGTGGCGAACGGACAAACATTATTTTGGTTCATAAATATTTCGTTTTTTCCCCTGAATGTTGTTGTTGGGTCTCTGTGGATGACGTCACTGGTTTTGTAGAGAGACGCGGCAGAGATGGCGCGGACACGCCGGGTGCCTTAATTGTGTGCCTGATCGTGGAAGACCCCTTCAGTGTGGAACGATTCCTAATCAGTGTCGATGTTTATAATGCTGTGCCTAACACAGACGTTCAGGATAGATTCGGGTAATTGTTAGTTGACGTGATGGCTTTGGTTGGCTGTTCTGTTTCACTGTGTGCCCGCGGACTGTCCTTCTGGCAGCACTTCAGACAGCAGCTGCGTGCTCCATTTTGTTCCCACGCCTACCGTGTATTTTTGTACAGACAGCGCTTCAGATAGTAGTTACGCTGTAGTCGGCAAATTCATTGGTAAAGAGTGGGAAGGGGGGGGGGGGGGGGCGATGCTGCTGTAGTCGAATGGAGATTGCGGGCGTGTAGTTCAGTTTTGGACACGCATAACATGCCGTAGGGGTTTTAGGTGTACCTCTTCGGACTTGTGTATCCTTTCCCTGCTAAGTGTGCGTGTTCTTTAGGATTCTCTGATGGCTCTAGCACTTTTGTGACCACGGGCTGTGATCTTGCTAGATCAGACTATAGGGATTAGCAGCTGAAACGAGTTTAATGTGAAGACAACAACAATGTGACGAGGTGATCTAGGGCTATATAGTGGTCCAGACATGATCGTACAGGTTCGAAGCTTTGTCCTACCCTAAGACTATTTCCGTGTACTGAAGGTTCCTTGGTAGACCAGATAGACAGTAGCATCGAGGCTTCGTCAGCCTGTAGGAGTGTTCCTTCGTCATAATATTTCTAAAGACGAGAACACCCGTAGACGTTTAGCTCTTTTTGCATATCGCCAGATTGATATTATCCCTTCGGTATTCTTGATTTTACCCTTGGACAGGATCAGACGATCCCTCGGGAATAGCTCAGCATCAGGGGAAAGTTCCATAGACTACTGTAGCCTCCCGACTAACGGGCTGTTAGGCCGTTTCCTATGCGGTTCGATTTCGAGCTTCAGATTTGTATTTTTCGATCTTAAAAACGAAAGCACCGTCCTATCCAGTCCAATTGTGCAAAATCTGACCGGATGTTTTTCGATTTGAGAATCCGATGACCCAAGTCGTCCAAGTCGTCGGATTTTGGCCCAAAATGCGACGACTTGGGTGATCAGATTTTTAATCGAAAAATGGCATGGTCTTTAAATTCAAGCTGTTATCCACGCAGCAAGCAGCAGCAGCAGCAGCAGAACGATCGACGAGTTGGATGGTGACACAGCCACGTTACTCCGCGCCCGACGCGCAGCCGGCGATCGAAGCGTCTCTTCGTCGCCAGACTACAGTCAGCTGGCGCGGGCCCCGGCATAGATACTAAGGGAAGCGCACTCGGCGCGCGCCTCTCCGTACTCGTACTCGTAGACTTTATAGCAGCAGCAGCAGCAGCAGCAGCAGCAGCAGCAGCAGCAGTCGGTCAGTCATCGTGCTGGGCTCGGATGCTTCGTTGTGTCAAAATACAAAATACCAAGACTGGTCGACTCGAGCGCAGTCGGCGCGTCGCCGCCAGACCAGGGGCAGCCAGGGTGGCTTCGAACGCGTGGGTCCTACGCCCAGTACAGCGCACTAGGCGCGTCTCTGCGCGGCGCCAGATCACAACAGCAGTTGGTCTCGCCGTTTGCTCAAATATCTGCACCTACAATAAATCCGTGTTTTCTCGCATAGGAAGGGTGTTTCGATTTTCGGAACTAGGTTGCTGAAAAATCGATCGGACCATAATCTGAAGCTCAAAAATCGAACCGCATAGGAAACGGCCTTAGCGCGACAACTATCGTAACTACCCGACTAGCGGGCTATACGCGAGAGCAAGATACTCTGCTGCCTTAAGCAGAGCCTCGCCAACTCGCCTCCTCTCTCTCACTCTCCTCCGGCTCCAACTATTTTCCGGTTTTCACAGTTTGCAGATTTTTAGTCTCCATTATCAGAGGAATTCATATAAAACAAGAGGTCTCCTATACTGAAGAGAAGCTGCGACTCAAAGCCAGGAACTTCAAATCCCTGCACCCCTTCCATTATATCTCGAGCATCACTACAGTACACCACCCTGTGGAAGACACTCTTACACACACCGATAAATACGTTACGCGGCAGCAGTTGATATTTTCTTAGTTTGGCTGATGCTCGCGCCTTGTTGTGGTGTCAACGGCATATTGTCAGAGACCTTTGTTTGCCCGGAATTTTCAATGCTTTCTGTCACAAGTTTGAACATTTAAATTTCCTGATATTTTGGCCTCTGAATAATTCCCGAATTATGGGAACTATCCAAAAATATACATATTCTGGAACACACAGCTCGCCGATAATAAGTCCCTAGTGGGCTAATCTGTGATATAGGGGGGGGGGTTGGTCGAGCACAGCTAGTTGTCAGAATTGAAGGAAACTCCAGTGAAATGAAGTCATTATTTTGTTTGGCTACTTTTCACAATCCGTGTCCGATGTTTAGGTTATCCGCCGCATTCTTAGCCATTCTTGAGCAGCCCGTCATAAAGGCACTGCGTCCCATGCCATTATACTGCAGGTCGTGCATCGTGCATGTTGCGGGCGATACATAGTCAACAGCTAGTAGTTGTGCTGGCGGCATAGCGAACACACACGAGACAAGTCCTGTCCACCCTCTCGGCATTCTGATGCACATCACCGCGTGGTTGCCCTGTGTTTCTGTGACTCTAAACCACGGGAAACATACCAGGTTTACAGCAGTATGTTCCGAGGTGCCGTCGGCGGCTACGTAGTGAAGAATGCACACCGGTGTGCGATATATACACGTAGAAAGACACGGAAAATAACCAGACACCGCATAACCTACAAAACTACAAAGTGTAGTAGGAGTCGCTGCGGGAATAACCGACAAAATCTTGACCCACGTCAAGCAGTCAGTCGCTGTGCTTAGTGTTCTCTCCTCGCGCGTGCATGTGGTGGCATGGTGCCGGTTGAAAGAGGATCATCCGCCCGCCGAGAGAGCCTATAGGACGAGCAAATCTTTTGCCTGATGATGGTATACTTTGATACGTACGTGCGGGTATATGTGTCAGTATCTATCTGCGTACTGTGCCTAATCGTATCTGCGTACGGCGTATCCGAGATTGTTTTTTGGGTTTCAGGCAGATTATCCAGGTCGTACGTAGTTTGTTCATTGTGCGTGCGGATCACTTTGGTTGCACGTAAATATTTTTTCAGGACATACGGTCCGGGCCGTCCAGCCAAAAAGCAAGTGATTGTATTTCCCAACTATTATGTTCACACCCTAGTGTTTTGGGTCGATGGCGTGCGTATGTTGGGCTTATCGTACCCCGCGAGATGTCGTGGTATTGGATTATCTAATACCCTTATACTGCATTACAATTATCTTTGTCGTAGTTTGTCATAATACGAGCATGAAGAGCTTTTTGTTTTTGTTTTTGTTTCTGTTTGTTTGTCTGTTATTTTGTTTGTGCGGATAAAACACTGGGGATTAGGCTGTAAGAGAATAGCAGTTACAGTAGTTGGAAAAGGGTAAAACGGTTGAGACGCCTCCTACCTATTTCTTGCCACTTGCCACTAACGATACCTTACGTATTGTTACAAATAATTAATGCACACTATGATTAATTAAAGTTACCAAGTAGTGAAATTCATCCACGTGCTTTGGAGTTTTACTTTATCCTAAATAGTGATCAGCGTCTATTCTATGGTAAAGAGCACGACACGAATATTTACGAATGTTTATATTACAAGTGTGATTTATATATATGTGCAAGCTTTGTATATACGAGCTGGGCCAGCCTAAAACCGGTCAGTGCGGTGGATTGGCTATGCCCCGCTCAATAATACGAATTCCGACGCGATGTTTTTACACGGTGTTGTTATGGTACTGCTGGCATGATGTGGAAACGTTTGGTTTATACCTGGTATCAGGTATAAGAATCGTATTGGTAGTACTTGGAAGGCGGTATCTTAGATGGGAACCAGGGGTTCCCAGATGGCCTTTGGACCATCTCGCCTGCCTTTCCAGTCGTTCATCACGCAAGCGGAATATACTGCTCTTCTTCTGTCTCTACGCAAACAACACACGTGAGTACCAACGAGTACCCGTTCCATAGGCTGACCTGGCTAGGGATACCTTGTCCTCTTATACCTAGCTTCCTTACATTTGGCGTTGCATTCGGCAGGACTAGCCTAAAACGGTGAAAGTTTTTTTAACGTTTTTTTACTCGTGCTCGGTTTCTTTTTTTTAGCCGTTAGTTGTTCGCGTTTTCTGAGCGAGAGAACAGCATCGCTCCGCTCGACTCCGCCTCGATGTCGTCTCAAGAAAGTGGAGGATCTGCTCCCCTTCGCGGCAGCCCAGACCAGGACCCTGAACCTCAGGGCCCCTTGCTGAGCCACCGTCTACGAAGCGCTGATGAAGGTGAAGCGCCAAGTACATCAGATCAACCTGTGGACTGGAGATTGGACGACGGGGCTGCTGCAAGCTCGCCTGGACAACATGCCTCCGAGCCACGAGCTCTTGCTCCTTGCCCTCTGGGGATGCAAGTCGAGCCCTTCACTCCAACGGATCCGTCAACAAGACAGGCCTCTGAGCTGCGATCCCCTTGCCCACCGGGAAAGCAAGGAGAGTCCCTCATGCCCTCCGCCATGGCTCCTTCTTGTTCAGCGGAGGACGTTCTGCCTCTCAAGACCTCCAGAGCCTCGCAGCCTCTCGATGACGCTCGGCCTGCTTCGAGGAGCGAGCCTTCTCTCCGACAACCGGCCGGTTTGGACCATCTGCCTCGACACGATCTGCGCCAGCCCGCCTCCGCCTCTGGCTCTACGATACCTGCCGAGCAGTATTCAAGCAGACTGCACCACCTACTTCCAGCTCTACCTGGCTCGGGGAAAGACACGGGGCTAGCTGTTGCGAGCATCACTGGTACTCGTACGAGCCTCGAAAGCACAAACGCGGCTCCAGATTGTTTTCCCGCGCCAAACCTCGAAGATGGTACACTGGATTTCAGTATGGACGCTGCATCTCTCGCAGTCGACGCTGATGAGATTTTTAGCACAGCCACAGCCCTTCGTGAGCGAGTTCCTTTATATAGTGATTTCAGTACCGAACGCGTACAAGGCCAAGCAGCCGTTGCTGTTTGTGCAGGCACAGAGGCGGGAAACATAACTCCTCCTCCTCTGACCCCAGCTCCTATCCCCAGTGCCCGCAGTGCCCGCCGTACGGCACGGGAGGCGTCGAACGTAGCTGTACAAGCTCGTACTGCTCAACTTACTGCGCCGACCTCTGCTGTACACCTTTCTGCCTCACTCACTACTGCTACCCTTGCTGTACCGGCCGCTGCTGCACACACATCGGACGAACGTTATGCTGCAAAAATTTTTACTGCGTCGACCGCTGCTGCACACACATCGGACGAACGTTATGCTGCAAAACTTTTTACTGCGTCGACCGCTGCTGCACACACATCGGACGAACGTTATGCTGCAAAAATGTTTACTGCGTCGACCGCTGCTGCACTCACATCGGACGAACGCTATGCTGCACAAATTTTTCCTGCACCCTCTGCTGAAAATGGTGGTACTGCAGGCCCTGCTGCCACCCCTCCAGCTACCATACCCGGTATTTTCGCGGCTAACTCGGTGCAATTGCCCCCGACCCATGCGCCCTTCGCCGCCGCTCGTCGCACACTCATGGCCAGCCTACCAGGGTCTACAGCAGGAGCAAGGGACTGCAGTTCGACACCCCGGTCCCAGCACTCCGGCCCTGCCTCGCAGACCGGTTCTCCTGCACGATCTCTTCCCTTCGACTCCGGTGGCAGAGAGCGGGCTCGAATCACTCGACACCGAGGATGAAGAAGTCGAAGCCAGGAGACCCCGCAGAAACCGGGACGCTCGTTCGCCAACATCGCACCCCCGCGAGGAGCGGGAAGCTCGTTCACAGCCCGGCAAGAAACGGGAGGCTAGTTCACAGCCCGGCGAGGAGCGGGAGGCTCGTTCACAGCCCGGCGAGGAGCGGGAGGCTCGTTCACAGCCCGGCGAGGAGCGGGAGGCTCGTTCGCAGCCCCGCGAGGAGCGGGAGGCTCGTTCGCAGCCCCGCGAGGAGCGGGAGGCTCGTTCGCAGCCCCGTAAGGGTCAGGAGCCTCGTTCGCCGCGTTCGCTGTCCGAAGAAGAGCTGATAGAGCAGGCGACGAATTGGCAAGCCCACGTACGGGCTCAGGCGACGCAGGTCCCGACAAGCACGACCACCTCCACGCTCACCAACCCACAACTCCAAGACCTTTGGGCCGGCATCCCGGAAGCGACCAGGGCAGCGCTAACCTCCAACTGGGGTGCGCTCACGGACGGGCTATCCGTGTCCGCTCAAGCTCGTCATGAAGCGGACATCGCCACGGCGGAGGAGACCTTGGCGACGGCCGAAGCGACTGGCGTCGCTACAGACAAAGCGCTTGCCGAGGCTACCCGCGCCAGCCAGGAGGCCTCCCGCGCCAGCCAGGAGGCCGCCCGCGCCGGCTAAAAGGCCGCTCGCGCCAGCCAGGAGGCCACGCATGCCATCGGGACCGCCCGAGACGCTTTGGAGACGATCCGAGCTCAGAGTCTGCTAGGTCACCAAGCCCAAGGAGCAACCGTCGCCACTGCGGCTCCGGCTACGAGCCTGCCCGCCAACCCGGTCACTACAGCTCCGGCTGCGAGCCGGCCCTCCGCTCCAGCCGTTCCAGAGCCAGCGGGCAGCCAGCTCGCCAACCCGGTCATGACAGCTCGCCCGACGACGACCTCGGGCTTCACAACACCCTCCCCAGACGAGGTGCAAGCCCACCAACCCTTCCGGAGGACTGGGGACACGGACTTCCTCGCTGGCAGCATTGCGGGGATGGCCGAAAAGGTCAACAAGTACTTGCCAGAGGAGTGCCGGTGGCCTGTGGTCAACAGCGCCCGCACCCTCATGCAAGACCTTCCAGACACCATGACCACAGTGGAGATGGCGTGGACCCACATGGCCGCCAACTCATGGTCTGGGCAGCAAGTGGCAGCGCAGGTGATGAAACTGGTAACCAGCCTGCGCCAGGCGCACGACACCTGCAGGCTCCAAGGGCTGGGAAGAGTCCATTGGCTCGACCCGGCAGACTTTGCTCGCCACACCATCAAAGTGCAACAACGAAACGCCAACGCCACTTCGAGTCGTGGCCAAGGCCTCAACGCCATGGAGGAAAGCCTCGGGTTCTGGCAGCTCCCGCCGCGACGCACCACGCGGAAACGCGAGAAACGGCAGGGGTCGTCACTCGTCGAGTGACGAGAAGCGGACAAGCCACCGATCGCGGGGAGCCCACGGAGAAAGCAGCTCCAGCAGCTCGACTACTTCCACGGACACTAGGAGGCGATCCGCCGTCCCGGAGGTCACCGTCGTCAAAGGAAAGAGGCAAGTGACCCCTTCTTTGGTAGATGTTTCCGCCTCGGCCGAACTCTTAGGGCGCCTGTCCGTCTCCGACACCCGCGCCATGCCGGTATCGTCGAACATAGCCCACGCTCAATCAGCTGCGATTGAAGCCGCCGCCGCAGCCGCCGCGACCAAGCATACTGCAGACGTCAAGCGCGCGTACAAGCACCTAGGTATCAAGGACATAGCTCGCATATCAATCCTTCCTTTCCCCTCCTCGATCAACCCGTCGGAAGCCGCACAGCAGCTCACTCGTTCGACTCGCGGTGTTGGTCATGCATCAGCCAACAAACGGAAATCCTGCTTTTTTACTTTTTATTTTATGTTCGAGAGATATGGCCGATATAAATAATAAATGCTATGAGATCGGATATATAATTAAAAAATTGTGCAAAAGGGGGAGATAAGTGTGTGTATGTGTGTAATAATACTTAATTTGAGTAGCACATATATATAAGCGTGTGTGTATGTGTGTAATAATATTTAAATAATTTCACGAAAGAGGGAGAAGAATATAGTCGAAACAAATACAAAAGTGGCCATAGCTTTCGTGAAACAAAAAAAAGGCAGGCTTTCCTTTTCAGTGCACATCGCCCCAGTGGGCTAGCAGGTAACCACGAAGCCTGTTAGCATCGAGATCGCGAGTTCGAGCCCCGCCGAGTGCATGCTCGTAGGGACTTTTTCTTGCAAAAAATATCTTGAATAGCGGAAAGCGCGAGAGCGTGAGTTAGCAAAGTTCGACGGAAATCGACGAGCATTGGGAAGGATGAACCCTCTGCGCGATAAAAATTAAGGCTAGAACCGTAATGGGGGAGGAGGGAGAGGAGCCTACTTTGTGACCCCGGATCTGAGTTACGACTAGGGAGGGAGGAAGACGGAAGTGCGAAGATAGTAAGTGGGATGAAAAAACAAAAAACAAAAAAACATGCGGTTCAAATACGGCGTTAAACTTTCAGATCGAACTTCACAAAAATGAGCACGGCATCGCAGTAAAACCACTCGCTCTCGCCACTACTTGTTTATTATATAGGACACGTTTTTGGTAGTATCTCTTGATGGGTTTCGAATTGACAAGTGCAACTGATATCGATCGTCTCCTGGGATATTCAGCCCTGGCCACACCAATTTTTGCCTTGATCGGGAAAGACGATTTTTTGGAGCCGTCATACGCATTTTATGTCAGAATATCGCCAAACATTGGCACTTTTGAGTTTTCTTGGATATCTCGGCGAGATCGTGTCGGATTCTCGAATTGTTTTAACCTGCCTATCCGTTATGGTGTCAGGGTTTGGGATTCCAGTTTTCAAGTGCAAATTTGCAGTGGTTCACGCGATACGACTTTAGGAAGCTTTGTCCGTTTTTTGGCTGGCCCAGCTCGAATAATTTTTGGTATCACAACAAACAAATAAGGAGTAAACGTCAAATCCGTGGTACGCACACTAAAAGTACCTAATACATAAAAACATATATGGTGGGAGGTGACACGAAACTCTATATCCCCCCTCCTCCCCGTGTAATTATCAGCATTTATTTATGACGAAGAACACAACAATACGAATACCCCCTCTTTTCTTATGTATTTCCTTATTTATCCCCCCCCCCCATACTGATTCCCACAAAGAAACACGCTTCCTGAATTATACTGCCTCAGATTGTGTCCCCCTTATACGGGATGTACATCCTGCATGAGGACATATAAAACCTATAAGTACGCGCGATCGATGTATCACATTCAGCTACTAACAGCAAGCAATGAGTTTCGACGAAATCCTCGATCCCACCACAGCTGTTGTTGTTATTTAATTGGGCAGCGGCCAAAAACAGGTACACCTGGTCCGTTCGGGGCCAAAAACAGGTACATACTAAAATCAAGTTTAAAACGCACCCCACGAACCTGCCGTTCCTTGCAATGCGAAATAGAGTTTTCTCATGCTCTTCGTGCTCGCCCGGTGGCTACATATACGAGTAGCTGCTATTAATAGTACGAGGAACGAACGCCTGCTGCTGTATTCTCCCTTCTCAACTTTTGTGACACCCCTGGTATTCCAAGTCAACCACAATCCCTAAGGGGAGCCTTCTATCTCGTATTATTTCGGCGGAGGTATGCAGGCAGATATGTGCGTGTCGCTCGAGTGGCGTGTAGTGCGAGGTGCGAAGGGAGAAGGGGGTCTCCGCGTACGTCGGCATTTGTATAGGGGACATAGGGTGGAACTATGAAGGGCCTCTGATTGGCTTAAAAACGACAAAAAAAAAGGTGAAAGTCAAGCAGAGTAGACAAAATCAGGTATACCTGGGTTTTGAAGAGGCAAAAACCGGTACAACGAGTTTTGGACCAATGGCAGCGCACGTGGAGTGCGTGTTTGACTTGGTTTTAAGTATGTACCTGATTTTGGCCGTAAAAGGACGAGGTATACCTTTTTTTGGCCGCTGCTCTATTATTTATTGTTTATCATATAAGTATATATATAGAGCTTGTATCACTCTAGGATGAAGAATATGAATCAGCACAGACACCTAACTGGGTGTGCGAGTCAGCAAATACACCTGGGTGCAGGACGAGAAATGGACGGAGGCCGTGGTGCATCCTCGCACCACGAGCCGTAAGCGAGGTGCGGCCCCACGCAAGGGCCCCCGGAGGGCCGCTGCAGAGCCCTCCGCCGGAAGCCTTTTTTTGTACCATACATGCGTCAATACACTCAAAATGTGCGTTTAACCCGCTCGGTTGGGCTGTTTGAGGCATGTTTCGTCCCGAAGGAAACCAGCCCGAAATAGAGCATCTGAGACGAAATCAACATAAAAGCCCCGAATAAACTTCGCCTGTCGCAAAAAGAACGCCAAAAACAAACTCGCCTGCGGCGAAAAAGGACCCGCACAATGTTTAAGCCTACGGCGGAAAAGGTGTCGCACAGAAAAAGCGTGGTGCCTCTCAAGCCGCACCATGCCTTCGGTACGAAACGGGATTTTCGACTAAAAGGTGCGCCAGCGCAACATTTCACCACCTATTTTACGCCATGTCTGAGTGTGCCGGATGTCAACGGGTATGAGAGCGCACGGGGCATCTCGTTTTCTGCAGACTCTTCGACCCGCGCAAGGAAAATTACCTTGCACGTTCCAATCGATCAGCTGTTCGCCTCGTGTTCAACCGTTCAGTCTAGCAGTCTACTGTGTGCCGACAAAAAAGGCCGACGATTGATATATTATATTACTTTTTGAACAATGCCTGCCTGTGGGGAGCCCGGGCGGGAGCATACCATCAACCATCATTGTGTCAGGGTTAAGTTAGGGGTCAGAGTTATAGGTCACATAGATAGGTAGTGGTTAGTGCCATGGTCGAAAATACAAATACTGCTGCTGTTGTTGCGCGCGGTATACGTCATTTGGGTGCAACAACGTCGCCACGTCACCACGCAAGCGTGTTACTATGCATGCATTGATGCATGCGTGAACCCCCAGCGAGGGTAGCACAGACACTACTACTGGTTCTTCGTGACTGCTTCATCCACTCTGTAGGCAACTGATTTTCGTCTTGTTCTTTTGTCGTGGAGTCGATGGAATAGCTTCATCATATTTATTAATCTTCCTGGCGAGATCCTCGTCACCGTCAACCGACTGCATCACTCTCTACCACCTGTCTGACTCTACGAGGAAACCATGTGGTAAGAGCGATGCTGTATAGGAGTTTTGCACTGCGCCACAACCTCTGCGAAGAAGGCCCTGTGGCTATACGCCAGACCCCAGAGCAGAGTGCATTCGATATGTATGTGTAAACACAACCTTTTGCGAGCCACCGCTATTAATACTCAATTTTCTGATGTTTTCACTGCTGCTGTCAAGAGTGCGCTGTAATTGTTTCCTAACGTTTTTTTTTTTGCTTTTATGTAGGCAGCACCACTACTGCAATGCCACCTGGAATCGTATTCGGTATTACTGGTGGCTTTAGGCACACAGCGCTGCTCCGAGGTAGCAACGCCCTAGTGTCTGTAGCGCGGCCGGTAGCGTGCAGTAGAAGCATCGGGCGTCAATCGTAAATCGTAAGCGGCATCCCATGCACGTATATTGATATAGCTGCTCACGAACGAATTTGTCGGCAGTTTCACTTGTTGTCTATTTTTGTCGGTCGTTTTAAGCAATACTGTTATAAAATAATACCACACTGCTGTCCAAACATCGTATACTGATAACTGATAACTGATATATATATATATTAACACGAGTACTTCATTCAATACTCGTATGTCGTCGAACTATTAATACACGACAGTAGTACGAGTAGCTACATACAGGGGAAGTAGCATCATTTCGGGATCCGTACTGACCTTTTAGCACTTACTTCCTCCTCTGTGGATCGAGATCGAATAGGTTAATTTGCTATTCAAAATCGCGATTTGGACGAATTCCCGAGATCGACATCAGGGACTACTACTTACTGCTGTACGAACAGTACATTGCACCCGATATATTTTATGCGGGAGATCGAGATTAAAGATAGATCGGAATCGACATCGCGATCTTCGATATGTTCCTTACAATGGCCTGCTACATTAGTTAAAACCACGAGGACTACAGTAGCAGAGAAGCAGGGGTGTCCCGTATATACGTGTACAGTACAGGACACCTAGTAAGAAACAAGCTAATAAGAAAGCCAGGCTGGGATTTGGAGGAAAATAAGAAATTCGGGAGTCGTTATCTTTAAATTAGTGTAGAAACCACCCTCCTTCGAATAAGAAACCCAACCTGGACCAGATTTCCTGTTTCTTATTAGGTGTCCTGTACTGTACTCACTGTGGAGCAGTGAGTGCCTGCTACTGCATGCATATCAAACATAACACTTCCTTATGGAATAGATATAACTCATCCACGACGGTGGCGCTTGCTCACGAGGACGGGAGGAGCACGACTCACCACGGGCTCGTCATGGAGCTGGCGGAAGTAGATGATGTAAAACGACGTATTTCATTAGACCAAACGAACGTTATGGTATCACTTAGATAAGAATGGCCCTTAGGGCCATTCTTATCGGAGCCATATATTTCCTAAATTTTCTAAATTTCCAACTTTTTTTGTCGCACAATTTTCTAGATTTCCATTTTTTTCCATTTTTTTCCCCCCATTTATTGGAACGTGCAGCCTTCCAAACTTTTTCCCTCTGAAGAATTTCCAATATTTCCAATATTTCCAATATTTCCAATATTTCCAATATTTCTTCCAAGGTTTTGTTTTTTTTTGGAAAAAAGTATTGCAAAATATGGAAAAAAGCTGCTCGATAAGAACGACCTCTATTAATAGTCGCGCTTTCGTCTTCTTCTCAGCAACATGGTGGCGACGAAATCAGGGGTAACTCCCGTATGTAGACCAATGCACAGTAGGTCCACTACGTTCCCAAGATTGGAAAATCCAACACAATTGAAGGGGTGTCTCGCGACTATCTCACCCCTGAGATAGTGGCGACAACAATACGCCACAATTTTGTTGCCTCAATTTTATACTCCGCAAATATATACGATAATGTATACCCTTGGTACTATATACGAGAACGATACGTACACTTTGTACGTATGACGTATTCCGTGTACTATATACGAGAACGAATGTTTGTATGTATTGGTACTTACCCTGCTGTACTTTATATACTTTGGCCATAGGCGCTGCTGTTGGACAGCCTTTTATTTTTCGTTGGCGAAATAAATCAATATCTTGAATAGCGGAAAGCGCGAGAGCGTGAGTTAGCAAAGTTCGACGGAAATCGACGAGCATTGGGAAGGATGAACCCTCTGCGCGATAAAAATTAAGGCAAGAACCGTAATGGGGGAGGAGGGAGAGGAGCCTACTTTGTGACCCCGGATCTGAGTTACGACTAGGGAGGGAGGAAGACGGAAGTGCGAAGATAATAAGTGGGATGAAAAAACAAAAAACAAAAAAACATGCGGTTCAAATACGGCGTTAAACTTTCAGATCGAACTTCACAAAAATGAGCACGGCATCGCAGTAAAACCACTCGCTCTCGCCACTACTTGTTTATTATATAGGACACGTTTTTGGTAGTATCTCTTGATGGGTTTCGAATTGACAAGTGCAACTGATATCGATCGTCTCCTGGGATATTCAGCCCTGGCCACACCAATTTTTGCCTTGATCGGGAAAGACGATTTTTTGGAGCCGTCATACGCATTTTATGTCAGAATATCGCCAAACATTGGCACTTTTGAGTTTTCTTGGATATCTCGGCGAGATCGTGTCGGATTCTCGAATTGTTTTAACCTGCCTATCCGTTATGGTGTCAGGGTTTGGGATTCCAGTTTTCAAGTGCAAATTTGCAGTGGTTCACGCGATACGACTTTAGGAAGCTTTGTCCGTTTTTTGGCTGGCCCAGCTCGAATAATTTTTGGTATCACAACTAACAATAAGGAGTAAACGTCAAATCCGTGGTCGCACACTAAAAGTACCTAATACATAAAAACATATATGGTGGGAGGTGACACGAAACCTCTATCCCCCCTCTCCCCGTGTAATTATCAGCATTTATTTATGACGAAGAACACAACAATACGAATACCCCCTCTTTTCTTATGTATTTCCTTAATTTATCCCCCCCCATACTGATTCCCACAAAGAACACACGCTTCCTGAATTCTACAGCCTCAGATTGTGTCCCCCTCATACGGGATGTACATCCTACATGAGGACATATAAAATCCGTAAGTACGCGCGATCGAAGTATTACACTCAGCTAGCAAAGATGAGCTTCGACGAAATCCTCGAGCTCACAGCTGTTGTTTTTTTTAATTTTTTTAATTGGGCAGCGGCCAAAAACAGATACACCTGGTCCGTTCGGGGCCAAAAACAGGTACATACTAAAATCAAGTTTTAAACGCACCCCACGAACCTGCCGTTCCTTGCAATGCAAAGTAAAGTTTTTTTCATGCTCTTTGTGCTCGCCCGGTGGCTACGTATACGAGTAGCTGCTATTAATTGTACGAGGAACGAACTCCTGCTGCTGTATTCTCCCTTCTCAACTTTGTGACACCCCTGGTATTCCAAGTCAACCACAATCCCGAAGGGAAGCCTTCTATCTCGTATTATTTCGGCGGAGGTATGCAGGCAGATATGTGTGTGTGTCGCTCGAGTGGCGTGTAGTGCGAGGTGCGAAGGGAGAAGGGGGTCTCCGCGTACGTCGGCATTTGTATAGGGGGCATAGGGTGGAACTATGAAGGGCCTCTGATTGGCTTAAAAACGACAAAAAAAAGGTGAAAGTCAAGCAGAGTAGACAAAATCAGGTATACCTGGGTTTTGAAGAGGCAAAAACCGGTACAACGAGTTTTGGACCAATGGCAGCGCACGTGGAGTGCGTGTTTGACTTGGTTTTAAGTATGTACCTGATTTTGGCCGTAAAAGGACGAGGTATACCTTTTTTTGGCCGCTGCTCTATTATTTATTGTTTATCATATAAGTATATATATAGAGCTTGTATCACTCTAGGATGAAGAATATGAATCAGCACAGACACCTAACTGGGTGTGCGAGTCAGCAAATACACCTGGGTGCAGGACGAGAAATGGACGGAGGCCGTGGTGCATCCTCGCACCACGAGCCGTAAGCGAGGTGCGGCCCCACGCAAGGGCCCCCGGAGGGCCGCTGCAGAGCCCTCCGCCGGAAGCCTTTTTTTGTACCATACATGCGTCAATACACTCAAAATGTGCGTTTAACCCGCTCGGTTGGGCTGTTTGAGGCATGTTTCGTCCCGAAGGAAACCAGCCCGAAATAGAGCATCTGAGACGAAATCAACATAAAAGCCCCGAATAAACTTCGCCTGTCGCAAAAAGAACGCCAAAAACAAACTCGCCTGCGGCGAAAAAGGACCCGCACAATGTTTAAGCCTACGGCGGAAAAGGTGTCGCACAGAAAAAGCGTGGTGCCTCTCAAGCCGCACCATGCCTTCGGTACGAAACGGGATTTTCGACTAAAAGGTGCGCCAGCGCAACATTTCACCACCTATTTTACGCCATGTCTGAGTGTGCCGGATGTCAACGGATATGAGAGCACACAGGGCATCTCGTTGTACGCAGACTCCACGACGCGCGCAAGTAAAATTACCTTGCACGTTGCAATCGATCAGCTGATCGTCGTGTTCAACCGTGCAACCCAGCAGTCTTACTGCTGTGTGCCGACAAAAATTGCCGACGATTGCTTGACAATCAACATTTTATTATTTTTTTATTAATGCCTGCCCGCGGGCATCCTGTGCGAGCATACCATCAACCATCATTGTGTTATGGTTACGTTAGGTGTCAGGGTTAAAGGTCACATAGATAGGTAGTGGTTAGTGCCATGGTCGAAAATACAAATACTGCTGCTGTTGTTGCGCGCGGTATACGTCATTTGGGTGCAACAACGTCGCCACGTCACCACGCAAGCGTGTTACTATGCATGCATTGATGCATGCGTGAACCCCCAGCGAGGGTAGCACAGACACTACTACTGGTTCTTCGTGACTGCTTCATCCACTCTGTAGGCAACTGATTTTCGTCTTGTTCTTTTGTCGTGGAGTCGATGGAATAGCTTCATCATATTTATTAATCTTCCTGGCGAGATCCTCGTCACCGTCAACCGACTGCATCACTCTCTACCACCTGTCTGACTCTACGGGGAAACCATGTGGTGAGAGCGATGCTGTATAGGAGTTTTGCACTGCGCCAACCACTCTGCGAAGAAGGCCCTGTGGCTATACGCCAGACCCCAGAGCAGAGTGCATTCGATATGTAGTGTGTAAACAACCTTTTGCGAGCCACCGCTATTAATACTCAATTTTCTGATGTTTTCATTGCTGCTGTCAAGAGTGCGCTGTAATTGTTTCCTAACGTTTTTTTTTTGCTTTTATGTAGGCAGCACCACTACTGCAATGCCACCTGGAATCGTATTCGGTATTACTGGTGGCTTTAGGCACACAGCGCTGCTCCGAGGTAGCAACGCCCTAGTGTCTGTAGCGCGGCCGGTAGCGTGCAGTAGAAGCATCGGGCGTCAATCGTAAATCGTAAGCGGCATCCCATGCACGTATATTGATATAGCTGCTCACGAACGAATTTGTCGGCAGTTTCACTTGTTGTCTATTTTTGTCGGTCGTTTTAAGCAATACTGTTATAAAATAATACCACACTGCTGTCCAAACATCGTATACTGATAACTGATAACTGATATATATATATATATATTAACACGAGTACTTCATTCAATACTCGTATGTCGTCGAACTATTAATACACGACAGTAGTACGAGTAGCTACATACAGGGGAAGTAGCATCATTTCGGGATCCGTACTGACCTTTTAGCACTTACTTCCTCTGTGGATCGAGATCGAATAGGTTAATTTGCTATTCAAAATCGCGATTTGGACGAATTCCCGAGATCGACATCAGGGACTACTACTTACTGCTGTACGAACAGTACATTGCACCCGATATATTTTCTGCGGGAGATCGAGATTAAAGATAGATCGGAATCGACATCGCGATCTTCGATATGTTCCTTACAATGGCCTGCTACATTAGTTAAAACCACGAGGACTACAGTAGCAGAGAAGCAGGGGTGTCCCGTATATACGTGTACAGTACAGGACACCTAGTAAGAAACAAGCTAATAAGAAAGCCAGGCTGGGATTTGGAGGAAAATAAGAAATTCGGGAGTCGTTATCTTTAAATTAGTGTAGAAACCACCCTCCTTCGAATAAGAAACCCACCTGGACCAGATTTCCTGTTTCTTATTAGGTGTCCTGTACTGTACTCACTGTGGAGCAGTGAGTGCCTGCTACTGCATGCATATCAAACATAACACTTCCTTATGGAATAGATAACTCATACACGAGGGTGGCGCTTGCTCACGAGGACGGGAGGAGCACGACTCACCACGGGCTCGTCATGGAGCTGGCGGAAGTAGATGATGTAAAACGACGTATTTCATTAGAACAAACAAACGTTATGGTATCACTTAGATAAGAATGGCCCTTAGGGCCATTCTTATCGGAGCCATATATTTCCTAAATTTTCTAAATTTCCAACTTTTTTTGTCGCACAATTTTCTAGATTTCCATTTTTTCCATTTTTTTCCCCCCATTTATTGGAACGTGCAGCCTTCCAAACTTTTTCCCTCTGAAGAATTTCCAATATTTCCAATATTTCCAATATTTCCAATATTTCCAATATTTCTTCCAAGGTTTTGTTTTTTTTTGGAAAAAAGTATTGCAAAATATGGAAAAAAGCTGCTCGATAAGAACGACCTCTATTAATAGTCGCGCTTTCATCATCTTCTCAGCAACATGGTGGCGACGAAATCAGGGGTAACTCCCGTATGTAGACCAATGCACAGTAGGTCCACTACGTTCCCAAGATTGGAAAATCCAACACAATTGAAGGGGTGTCTCGCGACTATCTCACCCCTGAGATAGTGGCGACAACAATACGCCACAATTTTGTTGCCTCAATTTTATACTCCGCAAATATATACGATAATGTATACCCTTGGTACTATATACGAGAACGATACGTACACTTTGTACGTATGACGTATTCCGTGTACTATATACGAGAACGAATGTTTGTATGTATTGGTACTTACCCTGCTGTACTTTATCTACTTTGGCCATAGGCGCTGCTGTTGGACAGCCTTTATCTTTCGGTGGCGAAATAAATCAGGGCTTGTCATGGACCGACGCTGATGGGCCGGCCCATGTTTTTTTCATGTGGTGGCCCGCGGCCTAGGGCGGCCCACCAAATGTTCAATTGGTAGGCCGCGGCCCTGCCCGGCCCATCAAAAATTGTTTTGGTGGGTCGCGTCCCGGCCCAGCCCATCCAATTTTCATCTGATGGGCCGCGGCCCTGCCCGACCCGTCATATTTCACGAGGTTGGTCCGCGGCCCGGCCCGGCCCATCCATTTTTTTATGTGTCCCCGTCCGGCCCGGCCTGGCCCATTCGCGTTTTCAAACTTGTCGCCCCCCGCCGGCTCATGAGATGTTCGATTGTTTCAGCCCGGTCCAGCCCGGCTCATGACATTGGCGACGAGGCCCATGAGACGCGAGCTCGAAATGGCACGGCCCGCCATCTCTGTAGACCGGTCCGTGGTTTTGAAGGACAGACCCATAAGCCTGCCCGCGTGTTGCCCCGAACTAAAGGTTGCACGCTGGTGGTTAAAAAACACCAATACATATATATAACAAGCATGTAGTAGTTAAGATATGTACCCTTACGATGCTCTACGAGTATACTGACTCGGCCTTGAACAAAATCTGGGGCATTAAATGGAAACAACCAGTTTGTTGTTGCAAAAACAAATCCGCTTTCCGTTTCTTACCTCGAGTTTGTGTCCAATACTGGAACCAAGTATAAAAATGATATTGTTTTGGATGCTGGTTATAGGTATTCCTGGATGTTTTGTTTTTCGGAAAAAATTACAATTTGAAACTTGTTACCCTTGCTTGTACTCTGTCCTATCTTAGCTCCACCATAAATATAATCTGGAGCATGAAAACTTGAAATCACCCGTTACAGAAATGTATCAGCTGTCTGTTTTTTAAATAAAGTTTTGTTCGTCCGATACAAATATCACGTAAGTAATGAGAGAAAAAATGCTCGTCATCTTTATTTTCGATCGTTCTTGTTTTTCGTTGATAAATTCGACCTGATACCCTTACTTGATTCTATCTTACGTCCACTTTGAATAACATCTAGATCATTCAATTTAAATCACCTTGTTGTGGATAAAGTTCTTGTCTTTCCGTTTTTTAACTCGAGTTTTTTTTTATCCATACTAACCAAGTAAGTAAAAGTAAGTATTACTTACCAGTTGAATGCTGGTCATCTTAATTTATATATATATTACTGTTTTTCGGAAATAAATGTATTATATTTAAGATTTGGTACCTTTACTTTGTCGTACATTATTAACTCCACTTTGAATTAACCTGGATCATTAAATTTATACCACCTTGGGCAGAAGGATTTCCAGCTTTCCGTTTCTTACCTCGAGATGTCTAGTCCTACACTAAAATCAAGCAAGTGATATTTATGTTTTTGGTTGCCGGCCAACTAAATTTTTGATGTTCTTGTTGTAAATGAGTAAATTCCAGTAGGAGCGGCACTACACTACATATCATGGGCCGCGGCCCAGGTCGGCCCATGAAAACACCCGAGCCGCCTCATGGGCTGGGCAGAACGGCACATATACAGCCCACATATTTTGGACCGCGGCTTATGAAGATTATTAATGCTGGGCCGCGGCAGGCCGCGGCCCATCACATTTTCAGTTTTTCACTGCCCGGCCCTGCCCGGCCCATCACATGTTCAAAACTCTCGACCCGGCCCGGCCGTCCCATGACAAGTCCTAAAATAAATGTCAAGAAGAAACAAGGGCCACAAAAGTGGTACCACGGTAGATCGTTCGGTCTTGTTAACCACCGAGCCGTAGAGGACCAGAAATACACGACGAATTCAATCGAAGAGTGACCAGAGAGATGTCGAGGGGGACGATGGGCACATGACACATGACCACATGACCACATGACCACATGACACACATGCCCGTCTTGCTATATTTTGTTACAAAGCCCTAAAGCAAGCCTTCCTACGCCTAGAGAAAAATCCTAGATGTTTCCATGTTCCACTATGGCTACCACTTTGTCCCCTACTCATACACAACAGTAGTGGTGGTCCCCCGAAAGTAGGCGGCCTGTACAACAGACAACAACAGTAGTAGTGTACGTAGTGACACACGGCTCGAAGTAGCCTTACAGCCGTACTCGTCTAATATCCGAATATCGCCTTATATTGAGGCTTCAATCCCGATTCTTGGCTTGTGTGCACGAATCAAATGCCCTATAAAAATAAAACACCGTCTGCAACAGCGCAAATCAGCACAAAGGCAAAGCCTGTGGCGCACACGGAATGCTTTGCGAGGCGGCTGGGATCAGAAGAACGGGGAATATATTAGGTACCACGTTATCTCGGCAGTCTCGTGTCAAGCCGTCAGTAATTCGGTGCTCGGATTGAGTGGCTTCTTTGAACTGAACTTAGTCCTGCCTGGTGAAAATCTCAAAAGACTGACTTTTTTCATGTTATTTGTTTCGAAACTTTTGGTCGAAGGATAGTACTCCAGCAACGTCCCCAGATTCTCGCGAACGAGAGCATGCCAAAAAGCAGATTGAACAGACACGCTAAGGTATGGGTCATGGCATGCTCTCTATTGAGTGGGTGGCTGTGCGTGTGCCTTCCGTGTTGCAGGCTCATCAAGCGGGTGGGCTGCCTTGTCTCGCTTGCCTCGTGAAAAATTCAACTCCAACGTAAGAGGCGTTCCATGCAAGATTTGTGTTGTTCTGTTCCTGTAACTGTCAACTTTGTTTTGAGCAAGAACCTACTGCAGGAATCGACCGATGCGGGGCTTCCGAGCCACATCGTCTCGAGCGGGCGGAATCAACCTGGAGCATAACCACACACACTACCCAAGCCAGCCGAATCAACCTAAAGTCGTGCCTAGCCCAGCATCCTATTAAGTGCAGTGATAACTGGTTCAGGGTTCGGATCGGAGGGCCCGGTTTAGGCGCCGAGCGCAACACCTGCGTGAAGATGAACGGTAAAGGGGTGAACACGCCTCGCTGTACGAGGGCATGCACGCCACGCACCACAACAGCGCACAGAACCAGTTGCACAGCAATTACTGCCTGCTTGCCGATGCATTTCGAAAGGTATGTGTAAAGAGAGCGCATCCTGTACGTATTCTGCCCTCCAAAGTAGTAGAGGCCTTGAACTTCTACTACTGTGCTGCGGCTGCTGCTGCGAATATATTAGGGTGTGTCACGTGTGGTGTAAGGCGGAGTTTAGTGGCTCTCGCGCGGGGGGCGGCTACCTAATGCAGCTATTAGCACAGGTTTTGACCGTGGACAGGGACGGGGAAACCCTCATTACTTCAACTCTTCGGTATATGGGTGCAGTATCTAGTAAAGGCGCATCGCCTATATAGGTACTATTTAGCCGTGTAGCAAACACACTTATTCAGTCCCAACTTTGAGGTTCGGAGCTGCGAGATATCGTGTGTTCTATCGTGCTCATAGGCCATGTTTTTCCTCGCAAGCTTGACGTGACGCCAACAGCGTTACCTCGGGACAATCTGTGATATAGAGCAGCTGTGCGTAATAGTATGTGCTTGGAATGCCGGTCATTACCTCAATATAGGTAATTGATCCGTTTTCGTATTGGTTGGATGGCGTTCGTATTCGGGATGTTTATAAGATCGAAAGAGGCATGAACCCCAATCCGGGCCACGTGCCATCGAGCTCTGGAGAATGAACAAAATTGCTTCTCTTCTGCGCTTGAATTTAAGCGAAAGTGAGAAACACCAAAGATGCTTAGTAGACAAACCTGCAATGGGATACTCTGTGTATATTCTACTGTAGTCGTATTACATGTGGACCTACAGTACAGTCCGACACATTCAACTTATTATTATCCTTTGTTTCAGCATCGCATTGCGCCTGAGTGGAAACTGCCTTGCTTGTCTTTGAAAGTGCGCCGGACACGTGGTGCCCTCATAAATTTACTTAAACAAATACTACGAGATGAACATCAGTACCGCCTAAACGATCTCCGAGCATGATGTACAAATAGGGGTTTCTCTACGATGCACCTTTAACGTTAACTTTCCTGGCTAATCTCCTTTAGGCACACATACGGCCTCACGAAAGCCAGTTTTCGCCATAGTGACTACACGGGGGGTGCTTTGTAACCGCGCAAGAGTCACTCAACCAGGTAAATATCTCCTATCAATTTGCAGTGATGACTTTTTATTATTTTCGGTTTCACGACAGGCACCACCATGTGCTAGCTCGGTACTACAGCAGTACGTTGTATCAGCTCAAGTATTTCCAGGTACAAGTTCGAGTGGGGTACAGACACACTTGACCGAGTGGCTTAAAATGCGTTTCTTCCTATTAATGAGACGACAGACTACTACTGTACACTGCAAGTTTATTTTTCTTCTCATACCACTGGTACCACACGCTGGCCACACCAAGTTCCTCAATTTTCATTGTTAATCCTAGACAAATATTTATTGAGTGCGGCACAGGTGGCTCAGGGAGAAAGATTGATTTGAACGGTGGAAATAAGGAGGGGGGTGTGCAAATTATGTGAGGTAGTGGGTTCCACCTTGGAGAAGGGATGTATGTTAAATCGGGGGGGGGGGGCGGGGATGGGGGGCGCATAATATCTCGTCGTTGCTGCTGCCTTCAGCGTACTCCTGCAACTGACAAATTGTCGCAAACATGTTTTGAACACCGACATATTGCACCAAGAGGTATTGTAGTAGTAGCAGTTGCGACAACAACTGACTGCTTTGTGTGTGGCGAGGGGAGGGGTAGTGCTGAAACGTAACAGCGCCTCAAGGATGCCCTGGTACCATCTTCCGCGCCGGGGTCGTTTGAATCAGGCGATCGCCCGTCTTTCGTAGGTACTACGTACAGTAGTACATATATAGGGCGAGTTGCCCTATAGGTACGGTACGGTACGTATATTCGGCGACTCGCCTTGTAAAAGGTCTTAATCGTGTGAAGCGATTCTAGGTCGCCCTATAACCGCACTCACTTGATAAATTATGCCTTATAACGGGACCACTACTGCAGTACTTGTGCCAGCAGTTGATATTCCGCTATCATTCTCGTATCAAGCGTATGATATGCATCATAACAAATAACTTGGTATTCCACTGGCAGTATCGTACCAACCATACATCATAATTACGGGGTATTTCTACTGATAGGGGTGAGCACTGGCTGACTCAGTCAGTAGCGATTATACCAATATTCGAACAGTCGGAAACAAATATTCAGTACCAGGAATACTGGATTGCAGCAGTGCACTGCTGTCTTCTCTATACAATTTCATCCCAAATCTTATTTAACGGGTTGCCGTACTACAGTATGACGAGTTTCTTGGGCGTACGTAATATGACACTACTCGCGAATATGCCGGCCACTTTAATCAGTACGTTACTACTGCCAGCAAGTACTGTTGCAGTACCCAGCTCTAGTCGGTATTATACTATATACTCCCTCGTCCTGTTGTTAATTATCCGCCTCCTGTAGATTCGTAGACCAATAATTGTGTTTACCTTGACGATGAAAATGATGCTTATTATCCTCAGATCTATAAGGTCTTCGAGCTCTCCAACACACACTGTCAGTGTCATACTCTTAGCATCAACACCATCCCACTGCTGTTGTTGTACCTACTCAGGAAACCCCAAACCCAACTCATTCAATGCATTGGCTGTATGAGTTTTCACTACTGTACCTACACGTATACCGAATCGTGGAACGCTGACCTGCATATCCGAGAAAATCGTTGACACGTCCTGTGTGCGAGACCTGCTGCCTTCTACAGCTCCAGTCAATATACTGGCAATCTTCCGCAATTTGGCTGTGTCAGGTTTGACGCATGAATGGGCAAAAAAACCGCAATCCTATCATATACAGCCCTTGACGCCCGCCTCCCACTATACGGATACAGAATAACAGCCTCAGTACAACTCGGTACCCTTAATACTGCGACGCCGTCGGTAGTCATAGGTTTTACTTCTAAACAAGACCTAGTCGAATAGGGATGTTGAGCGTCAATTTTTTGTTTGTGAACCATATTCCATACATACGACCATCACAGTTTATTGCGCCAAGGGTGGATGAATAGTTCAATATCAGCTTGTGTTCATGAGAGGCTGGATGTAAGGCGTCAAAAACGCGCCAAGTATATGTCCAGAAAATGGATATGTTTCAAGCCAGAACTACTGAGTATGGGGATATAGCTACTACTGGCAGGATGTTACGTTTCTACCCGTCCCATGCAAAGAAGGCTTTTGGCACTGCAACTAAAACAGATGGCGTCAAGCTGACAGGATCCCAGGAAAGGAAGATATCCCCTTGTCGGCGACGCTAATGGTGACGATGCAGCGAACCCGTCAGTTATTTCCGAGCGGCCACAATCAATAAGGTGTTCTACGAAAGCTACCAGCAATGTCCTGGCAGGCTCTGAATGATGGTAATGATAGTCAGGGACCACAGGCGCAATATGCCGGCGCAGCCCAAACTAGCTGATGATGCTGAGGCGTTTCCATACTACGTTTTCCCCCGTTAATGTATTTGAACGTCAATCTAGACCGATCCTGAAACAAAACTTCGGCGAAAATACGTTTGTGCTGTTGCGGGGACTCCGGACGTTCGGGCAGCCCCGTTAAACAGCAGAGCTCTAGCCATTCCGAAGCTATCGTGTAGGAAATCCTAAAGTTGCTATGAGTGAAGCGATCCGGGAGACGTCCCTCGGTGACCCCGCATTGACGCCACCCGTCGTAAAGACGATATTGCGGCAGCTCCTGTTGTAGGTGGTACTACAGTACAACAGCTCGATCCCCAAGGAGGCGTCGGCGATCCCATTGTAAATACTGTGGAATCTGAAGACTGTGTCTGGTCAATAGCACGATGAACGACCCCGGGCCAACGCGAAGATGCAGCGATCCATCATAATAATAAAAGTGGTTGCAGGCAATGAAGATGTCGCGCTGAGCGGTGATGAGGATGATAGCGATCCCCACGATTATACCGTGACAGCTATGCCAGGCAATCAGTATCCTTACTACGGAGGCATATTCGCCCTCACACTGGAGTCTGCCGTCCTAACGGGGGTGACCGGCTTATCGTCGCGTAATGCCCTGTTTGTACTGTCCTCGGCATTATTGGCGCAGCTCTTCTTGAACGACCCCGTTATCCAGCATGTTCCGTGTAATCGGTTGGCCTACACTGATCTTTCATGACAGCAAGACAACTCGTGTGGTAGGTGGTCTTGCCTCAGACACTGGAGTCCTCGATTGTTTACGTAGTCCTGGTAGTCGAAGTCGGGCGCAGTCCTGTGCAGCAACTACAGTGGTCCATTGAGTGTGTTACAGTACAGAGCATGGTAGTCAACTCCAAGCAGGTTATTTCAGATGTACGAGTCCGTGGAAGCGGCAACAGAGGCAGCTTCATATCACCATAGCCGCGGAAGAGCTATGAGGAAGCAAACCTAGTTTCTTATAGCAACATTATCTGATACACGACAATGTACTGCGCTCATTCATTGTGTTGGTAGAAGAAATGGCTACTTTGTTTAAACATGGAGCCAAACACAGGTGAAAACATAGATTTCTTGCAGTTTATGTTGGCGCTGGGAAGAGCGACTGCGTGGTGAGCTATCATAGTGTTGTACAACATCTACACCAATTGCACTGTCGTCTTCGGGTACGTAGTTTAGAGCAACGTTGAGATATATTTCAAGTAGGCCAATCTCGATTGTTCTTTGGTAAATAGTATAAACGGTTCCCCTTCGACTGAAAACAGTCAAAATGGAATATCGGCTTACACCGCGATCCCTCCTGCCGTACTTGTTTAAAGTACAGTAGTGGGTGTCCCTTGACATACAGCACACATGTTGCTTACAGCGGCGACGTACTGGTGATAAATGTTGCGTACATTGAGGCTACCGAGCCTTCTTGAAACCTAACCGACTCAGAACGTATGCCATGGGTTGAATTCGTCCCAAATGCCGCCTTCGCGCAAAACATCGGCGCTGTGGTCTGTGACGTGAAAAAATGACACCACGTTTGGCTGTGACGTGAAAAAATAACACTACGTTTGGGAATTGTTTACGAGTACTATTTGCATGTTTGTAGAAGGGGTATGCACATCCGTACGACTTCTCGTCTAACGGATCGGGAAAAATTGTGTTAGAGCATCAGCGATGGTGCAGTGTGTGTGTGTGTTCTTCACATTAAACCTTCCTTTCTACCCGTCGACATCCAGCACACCCAGTGTCCGTGCCGATTCTCCATCCTAAACATGTACCAGTTCTGTGGTCACAAAACTAAGACACAGAGATACTACACTCAGTGCAGTAAGCAGAGCAGACAATGCAACGCCATATACGACAGGCAAGACCTACCCTGCTAGCAATCCAGGTGCATGCAAGAGAAAAAAAAAGAGAAAAAAATAAAAAAGCGAAAAGAAGTGCGGCAGTGTAAACCAGGGACACAGGGTTCCAGCAGTACCAGGACCCCTCCTTAGTACAGTAGCTGTATTATTAATACTGTTGTTTACCTGTTTACAGCAAGAACTGTCTTTGCAGTACGTATACGTTAGTTGCATACCTGGTTTACCGGTATACGCCTGCTATGACAGTACTACCGATACACCTGCTGTAATAATATGAATTGGAACGGCTCTGCTACTGCCGTCGCTGCGGCTGCACTTGGCATGATTCCTGATGATGCCGCAGAAAGACAGTTGGCAGACTATAGGCGCGAAGAACGTAGCGTTGCCGAATAAGGAGATGCTTGTATCTATCGCCTATTGTCATGCCTTTCTTGATTTATCTGTTGCAGCTCGCGACTGACATTCGCACCGTTTGCCAGTTTGTATGGGAACCGACGAATGTTCGTACTTACTCCAGTTGTGTAACGTTCTCCGCTGCAATTAACTGATGCGCTCTGCCTGTGTTTTCGATTTTCAGGAAGCCCCTTCATGTGGTGCCGGAGCACAGGACACGGGCTACTGTGATCTGGGGGGCGCTGTTGCTCGCTATCGTGGGATGTAAGACCAGCGTATAACGGGTGACACTGCAACCAAAGCGCGTATTTGAAGCTCATAGTGACAGGGTTTCCTGTTGCCTTCGGAATACATGTACCATGTGATTTCAGCATTGTGGGTGCCGAACGTCGCTAGAACGATAAATCTTACAATAACAACGCAGGCGCTAATTAGTGTTGTCGATAGTAAAACCGTAGTCTGTTTATACACAGACAGCGTCGGATATCAATATGAGCGGAAACAAACGGTACCACAAACGACGGTATATTCAAGAACGGTCCTGCTATCGTTTGGGGTGTCGTGTTCGCCTGAGGTCTTAGCGGGGGTACACATCACGGGCCCAGCTAAGCAGCACATTGCCGACGTGTAGGACAGCTTATTGGCACCGTTTCTTCGGGTTGGCGTTAAAGTTGGCAGCAATCGGCACACCTGTGCCTCGCCAGTCGCCAACCGTGTGTTTGATTTTTTTAAGTTTATACTCCATGTGCAGTACGCGCGCAGTTGTTTCTACGTGTGGCCCTGATGCAGTGAACCCAGTCGAGTATGGAGTATGTTCGCAACTCCTTCCACCAATATTTTGGCAGAAAAAACTGGCATCGTCCGGTTCTCTGCGGATTGTCCCATACAAATACGTAACAGGGGTATAATAAGCTTATTGCTGGAGCGTCGTGCGCAAAATTGAGTAGACGAATACAGGTACGTTGCTACTGCAAGCAGCAGTTGGCAGTAGTCGACAGTATCGATGACCGGTACCATGTTGTGCACAGCAGCAAGGTCAATTACGCGGTGTATCTGGTCAAATGTTCAGCGGGGGCATGGAGTACTGCTGAAGTCGGCGTTAACGTATATTACGTACGTAAGCACGGAATACCGCATTGCGCAGTGTATCCCCGTGCTTCGTGCGTATGGCATTTTAGTAATATATATATGGAATCTACAGCAGTAAGAATATGCAAATGACAGTGATGATCAGGAGACGAAGTGGCACCAACAGCCGTACTGTGTGCCCAGACAAGTACTTCCCTATGCAGTATGTCCCAGAGAAAAGAAGATGATGTGTTTATGTCTTGGATATTACAGCAGTACCCAACGGAACACGAGGGGAAGATGGTTGGAGTGGGTGTAGGTTGGAGTGAGATGAGGTGGGAGCGCGAGCTCCTACCCATCACGATTGCCCACCAACCACAATCCCTCGCACGTTCCCGAACCACAAACCGAGGTCCAATACGGGCCACAAATCAACAATTCTCACTTCCAGAATAGCCCGCAATGTCCCGTTCCCTATAGTCAATGGACTTTCCACATACCAGGTAATGTTTATGGGCTACTGTAAATCCCGTACTGCCGCAAGCGGAGCGGCCGATCCGCCACTCTGTTAGTGGATATAACCTATATCGAACACCCCCCCTTGGTGTATCCACTACATGCCTGTGCGGGGACACCGCGGGTATCGGCAAAACTAGATCGAAGCGCTTGCTATGAAAGCCTACCTCAAATAATATATTCCACTAGAAGATCAGGAAAAATATTGAAACCTAACCCCTACCCAAAAGGAAATCGCGGTGCCTCTCGAAACTCTCTCTACCAATCGCTTTCGTTAGGATATCCGCATGCTGATCTTCCGACCGAAGATACTGCACAGAGATGTCACCACTGGAAACCAACTCCCTCAGAAAATGGTACCGTACGTCAATGTGCTTACTGTTGGACGAGCTCAAGGGGTTCTTAGCTAGGTCTATCGCCCCCTTATTGTCCTCGTACACGCCAATGCTCATCGGCCCCAGACAGGGCATCAGAAACGCCAGTATCCCCCTCACATACAAGGCCTCCTTGACCCCGTCTGCCATTGCTACGTACTCTGCCTCAGTGGTAGAAAGGGTGACGCATTTCTGCGTCCTAGAGAACCAAGACACTAGCGTACCCCCGCAGCAAACTGCAACACCAGAAACAGAACGCCTGTCCTCCGCCTTATGGGCGTAGTCTGCGTCCACGTACGTCTCCAAATCAAATTCCATCTGAACAGAACCCACGTCGCTATCCCTCCGGAAAGTTAAGCCTAACTCGGACGTGGCATTCAGATACTCGAGAATCTTCTGCGCCGCCTTGTAGTGAATCGGCTTGGGGTCATGTGAAAACCGTGCGATTGCCCGAACCGCATTTGCGATATCGGGTCTTGTCTGGTTTGCGATCCACATCAGGCTCCCCACGATCTCACGGAACGGTACATCGACCACAGTTTCCTCCTCGCTTAAGGGCTTAAGGTCCAAGAAAGGGGTAGCGGGGATAGGGCTAGAGTTTGAAACACCAAAACGATTCAGTACGCTCCGAATGAACTGAGTCTGAGAAATCTCCAAAGTCCCTTTCTCCCGGTCCCTCTTGTACTCGCTGCCCATGTACCATTCTACCTCCCCGAGATGTTTGGTGGGAAATCTCTGATTGAGGGCACTGACCACTACTTCAGTTACCACCTCAGTAGCTGCAATCTTGATGTCGTCCACATGGAAGACCATCATCGCCACAACGTCACCACCAACCACCAAACGAAACACACAGGGATCTACCAAGCATTGCTCGAAACCACACTCTACCAGGGTTGACGACAACAGCTGATACCACGCTCGACCACTCTGCTTCAAGCCGTAAAGGGCTTTGTTGAGAAGCACCACCTTACCAGATAGTGATCCACAACCGGGGGGCAGACGTAAGTAGATATCGGTGTCCAACTCAGACTGGATGAAAGCCTGGTCTACATCTAAGTGCCTCAGGTCCCAGTCTAGCTTACACGCCATCGCCGCTACCAACCTGTTAGAGGTAGCAGAAGCCGTAGGGGCAAACGTCTCAAAGTAGTCTACTCCTTCTACCTGGCTGTAACCCATAGCTACCATGCGGGCCTTTGCCCTGTCAACCATACCATGCGAATCTCCCTTCCACTTGTACAGCCACTTGGCGTCTACGATGTTGCACCCCCCAGGAATTTCAGTCACTTCCGCAAAGGTTCCGGCCGCCACAAGCCCATCGAACTCCTTCGTCATCGCCTCCATCCACACGTCGGAGTACTCCGACGAGCACGCCGCGGGGTACGAGACTGGCTCCGGTCCAGCTTCCCGGACGAGGCATTTAGGTAACTCGCCCGGCTTACGGGTAACCTCCTGTACCGCCAGAAGCCCATGGATTAGTTTCCCCCCTTCATCGGGCCCGAACATACTCACCAGGCCAGCTGCATCTTGATTGAGCGCTCGCGTCTGCGCCCTAGTTCGCCCAAGCTCCTCGCCACCTCTGAACCCTAGCAGGCTCGACTCCAGTTGACGCGCCGCAGTCCGTGCCATCGTAGGAACAGGATCGCTCTCGTCCGATGACGTCGTCTCGCTCTCCTCGACCGACAGGTCGCCGTCGACAGACGGCTCGCTGTCCACCGACGACACAGAATCACCTGGTGGGGGAATAGTGGCGTCGGGGGCTGGCAGACTTTCACCGTCTACATAACCCGGTTCACCTTGGCCACCATGGCCTACACTCCCCGCTGGAGGAGCCACTCGACGCTGATGGGGGATTCCCCTCCCCAGCAGTGGCAATGGAGTCGGTGGGCCAGAATCGAATTCATCTAGCCCTCCCGGCTCCGGCGTCCCTCCCAGCTCCGACGCCCCTCCCAGCTCTGGCGTCCCTCCCAGCTCCGGCGCCCCTGCCAGTTCCGGCGATGCCGGCTGTTGCAGTTGCACCGGCGGCACCCCCATGACCGGAGGTGCCTCCCAGGTGACGTCCCTTGTTTCTATCACCTTGTTCGCCCGTGTCAGCATGCGCAATGAATCACGGGGGTGGTCGATGCCTGGCCCGAGGTAGAAGCTACTCTCGCACCTGGGGAACGACTTTGACGGGCGGTTCCAACGACAATACCCCGGACGAAGAAACGGGTGCGGTGACGCAGGTGCAGTCTTACCATGCCACATCTCGTGCGGCGACTTGTTACCCGGGTTGGACGCAGTCGCGGTGCAGTTCAGGGCCGCACACGCCCAGTGTACAGCCTCAGCCCAGAGGGTCTCCGACGGTGGCAGTTCGACGTGTGGGAAGAGGATGGGGGCTTGGATGCGAGCAGCAAGCGCCGAGTTTTGGATGATACCGAGGGCTCGCTCGGCAACGCCGTTTAGCTCTGGACACTTTGCGTTGGTGAATTCCTGTTTGATGCAATACTGCCTGCACACGTTCCCGAAATCCCCACCAAAGAACTCTCCCCCATTATCAGACCTTACTCTCTCTACTTCCGACGGTACACCATCCGCACGTACGTCAGCCAAAAATTTCCTAAATGCGTCAGCAGCATCGGACTTGCGCTCGAGGAAGTATACCCATGAGTACCGGGTAAAATCATCCTTCACTATCATCACGTACTTCTTACCAAGCAACGAAGGAACACTCTTAGGACCACTCAGATCCACGAAAACTCTTCCTAGCTTCTCTGTCGCGCGTGATTTTGTACTGTTAGCGATCGGCTTACGGTATCCCTTGGCCATAGAACAACCAGTGCATGGTCTCAACCTACCTAGCAGCTCTACACCTAGTGATTTCGCAGTCTCTCTCAACAAAAATTCGTTAGCATGGCCGTGCACGCAGTGGAAAAAGTTGATGTCTACAGGAGTCTCATGCGAGTCCACGCTACCAGGGGCTATCACGGGGAACGCTAGAGGGTCAGGATCATCAAGTTGCACAAGGTTCCCGCTTGCCAATGTCAAACGTCTGAGCGACTCAGGCTCACGCTGGTCAACACTATCGGGGGCTATCACAGAGGAGCCCAGGGGGGCAGGGAGAGCAGGTTGTACGACGCTCTCGACGGGTTCGAGAGCCGACAGGGGAAAAGGGATGCACTCGTCATCGGGGTCAAGCCGTCTACCGTGGTTAGAGTAACCAGAACCATCACTCCAAAACCTAAGACGTCCGTCCGCTAGGGTCACGCTCATATCCTCATCGTCAGTTGAGAAACCTACTCCTCGCGTGTGCGCAGCCATTAGGGAAAAAAGGTTGAAAGCCAAGCTGGGCACGTATGCTACCTTGTCTAGCCTTACTGTGATGCCTTCTTCTTTGTTGGGGAAAACAACCGTCAGCGACCCGTAACCCACAACGTCTATGAAAGTATCGTTGCCAATCTTAACCTTGTCCTCGGATGGTTGCACGTCTTGGAGCAAGTCAGCTGATCTAGTCATGTGAAAGGTTGCACCACTATCAGCTATCCACTTCTCTGTGCCGTCCTTACTCTGCTCGCGCTCTCCTACCGCATCGCTCTTACCAAGCATACCAATCGCTAGACAGCCTATAATATCACCAGTGCCGTTCTGGGACTTCTTCGCGGCGGGAATGACGTGTGCGGTGCAGTCGAACCATCGATGGCCTGGCTCCAAGCATCGGTGACACTTGTTCCGCATGTCGTCGTACTTCTTCTCCCCGTTCTTCTTACCGCTGGTAGTGCTGTTGTTCTTGGCTGTCATAACACCACCGGAAATTTCCTTACCAGCTCGGTCACCCTTTCCACTACCATCCTCCTTACGGTTTCGGCGACCAGTCTTGTTCGCAACTAGGGCCTGTCCTACGTTACGAGTCTTGGTGTTTGCACCCCTAGACATAACTGTATACCGTTGCCTGACTATCGCCTCTATTTCCGCCCGGGTGATGTCGTCCTTGTACAGTATCGTGCGCTGTTCGAATTCGTAGTCGCTGGTAAGTACTTCTACGATTTTGAGGTTTACATCCTCTACAGGCAAATGAACTCCCAGGGATCCCAAAACACCGACAATCTTGTCTACACGAGCGAAAAATCTCATCGGTTCTTCTCTCTTTTCCATGACCAGATCGTTGAACTCCCGCTTCCACTTCGACTTTTCAGCCAAAGTTTTGGGCAAGAACCAGTCCTCTAGCATACGCCAAGCTAAGCTAGGGGAGTTAGTATCATACACTCGGCTGAGCAGTTCGCGGTCGGTGACGCTCTCGGTTATACAGGTCCATGCAAGTCGGGACCGTTTAATGGCCAACTCACTGAAGCCTTGGTCCAGTAAGTATACCGAAGTTACAGACGGGTCACCTACCATCATGTCAGACATAGTGGTGAAAGCCTGTATGCAACCGTTAGCAATCGCATAACCCTCGAAGCGTCTCTTCCACAGTGGGTACTCTACACTATTACCATTGAATTTAGGAATTCCAGATTTGATGCTACTGGTCTCCCGTGGTCCTACAGCTAGATGACTATCCCCTATAGTACCTACATCACCGACAGTTTGCAGCAGACTATCAGTGGCGGCTCCAACTCTACGACTAGAAGCAAACCCTGCCTGCTCACTAGTACCTTCTACACCTGATGAAGGCTGGTCTCCACCGGCGGTCGCCCCTTGCAGCCCGCCAGTATCCTCTCGACTCGCCTCTACTGCCGACAGCCTTTCTTCGAATAGCCTTGCCTGCGCTGCGAGCTGCTCCTTCAAGTCTTCTATAATCTCTTGGTCCATCTCGGAACACCAGTCAAGTTCGAACTTTTCGTTAACGTATTCAATTGACAGTGATGATCAGGAGACGAAGTGGCACCAACAGCCCCGAGCTGTGAGCCCAGACAAGTACTGCCCTATGCAGTCTGTCCCAGAGAAAAGAAGATGATGTGTTTATGTCTTGAATATTACAGCAGTACCCAAGGGAACACGAGGAGAAGAGGGTTGGAGTGGGTGTAGGTTGGAGTGAGATGAGGTGGGAGCGCGAGCTCCTACCCATCACGATTGCCCACCAACCACAATCCCTCGCACGTTCCCGAACCACAAACCGAGGTCCAATACGGGCCACAAATCAACAATTTTCACTTCCAGAATAGCCCGCAATGTCCCGTTCCCTATAGTCAATGGACTTTCCACATACCAGGTAATGTTTATGGGCTACTGTAAATCCCGTACTGCCGCAAGCGGAGCGGCCGATGCGCCACACTGTTAGTGGATATAACCTATATCGAACAAAGAACAGCATAATATTGAACTGTTGGTCGTCCGTTAGCCGAGGCTTTTCACCTGCACAGAGTACATAGCGTACCAACATCAACGAGCAACGATCCATAGCGAACGTTATAGGTTGGTCAATACAGTATCATGTACAGAAAATTTAGCTTAGACCATGTATTCCGCCAACAGCAGTCAAAAGTCGTAACAGTTTCGCTCACCTGGTTAACAGCGCAACCTTCTCTCCTCGCTCTTGTCTGCTCTACCATCCTCCTATTGTTGACAAACGGCGCAACCTTTCAACATAATATATATACGTACTTGTATGTGAATTGTGAAGCTCAAGAGCCTGCCTAACAGCCGCTCAAGCCAAGCCTCCGGGCTGGCACGTCCACCGCATATCACACGCGGAAACTCCGCTAACAGGTTATGAACCTTGAAGTGTTTGACGCTTTACGTGCATCTGTGGTATGGAATACGTTGATTGCCAACCTGTGATGCACGTTTAAGGCAGGGGCATGATCTGAGTTATCCGCAGCCCTACAAACCAATCAGTATCTATTCGGAGCCGTTATTACAAAGAAAAACGTATACTTTATAGCAATGGTTTCAAGAGCATCACCAGGTGGAGCTGTCACTGCTACTACGTATTGCTGTACCATTTCGACAGGGACCTGCTTGGAGGTTGTGTTAGGATCGTCATTCTGCTGTACTACTGCAACAAATTATGTTACTACAGTACCACTACTGCTGCTACTACTATTTTTTTCTGCGACTACTATACGCCCTACTACTGCTACTATACCACATCGTCGACAACGACGGTATTTCATTGCTGCGGATGATGTAGTGGTCGAGTTTGCAGTATCAGGACTGCCGAAATGAGACAATAGCGTTCACGACAACATCATCCATGTCATGATGTTTTTCGTGATGGAAGGCCAGTACGGGCCGACCGAGCAAACGGAAGAAGCGGCAGGACGAGCAATAACGATTATGCGCGGGGCAATCGACGTGGAGCGCCGGCCATCAAATGCTACTGCGTACAAGGTTGACCGTGGCGTCCATTCCCATAGCGCACGAATCCCGGTAGGAGACCTACGTATCCACTGGCATCTCTGAGGTAACATCATCATTCCCTGGGATCGTGGTCATCACCGTTGCGAACAACTCGTGCATCGCATAGCCCGGGGCCGCTCAGTATGGGATTGCCAGAATGCCGTCTTGGAAACCGCCTCATAAATGGATAAGGTTCGCCGTGGGGATGTTCTCTGGAATCGGACCACATAACAGTACTAGCATCATTCACATGAACTGCAGGGATATCATCATAACCAGGGATTTCCTCAACGTGGGGTCGCCGAGTACACGTTTCCGGCATCGCTGCAATCAAACATGGGGATTTCCCGAAGAAGGGGGTTCGGAATCGGCACAACACTGCTGTTCGATATGGCTGCCGATGCTCCACGAGTCGGCGCAGCAGTACTAACTACATTGGATTACCAAATGTATAATTAGGGATGGTATGCTTTGGAACTGCAAGAGAGGACTGCCGCTGGATTTCCCCTCCCATTCTCGATTGTTGAAGACTGCTAGAGCACAGCTTTTGGATTCGCTGAGCATCCGCTTCGCTCAGGGACGTGACGAACACTCACGCTGAGGTTGCGGTACATTATCATCGGTTGGCGCTATTGAGACGACGTATTTGGGGTTGCTACGACATCATCATCTGCGGCGAGGGAAGAACATTTTTGTAGCCTGAGGTGGTATCAACTTGCCTGCAAGCTTTGTGTTGTCTTAGTGCCGCACCTCTTCAGGATTGGTTTGGCAACAAACACATTGTTGAAGTTTAGTGAATGCTTAAGGTAGATGCAGTTGCGAGCATTTACAGTAGTAATTATCGTCTCTCTCCAGCGCAAGCCCGTATGTGAGTGTCCATCCGCCGTTAGGATAGTCGAGTGCCATATTTGTATAGGATATATTTCACAAACGAACAGCAAACTGTGGTAGAGGTCACAACTGCTGTGCCACTGGCCTGTCTCCAGACATCGAACGTACACGCCTAACCGATTAGGTATGCCTGTGACATGCGTAGGACAAGAGCCGCGCGGGTTCCAACGTATGCGTGTGACATAATTGGACTCGAATGATCGTGCCTATTTCAAAGGTGTCACCGCATGGTGCCTATGCGTTGCCCGGTTACGCGTTGTAGTTCTTACGTTAGCTGTGGATGGATTGAATAGCTGTCATAATCGAAGCAAGAGCTCTTAATTCGCTGCGCTGTAGGTAATATTTGACCTTTGCTGCGACATAGCATCATGTTTTACACACATACCTCTAAACTAAACATGCATACGATGTGAAACGTTTTGCAATCGCCAGGAAGACACAAACATATACATGGTACGTATATATTGCGCTTTGTACCTGGTATAACGTAAATGGTGGCTGCAAGTGTCAAGCACGACGACAACGTCACATTGGGCCAAGGTTATTGAGAGTGAAAACTACGCGTGTTTCAATGGCCAATAGTATCATTGACTTTATCGCCCCCATCGAGGCGTCGTGTTGGTGTAGGTACTTTGTTACAAGCAGTCTACCGAGTCTCTGATTGAAAACTAAGTTGTCTAGAGCAGGTAGGTCCAGTACGCAGCCTACTTGTTTAGTTATGGTTTGTAGACACGGAGTGCTGTTACTGTAACAGCGTATGCAAAATGGGTGCGTGGACACGGAAGACAGCGTTACACTGTATAAGTACACTATATCGTACTACAAGAAAACATGGAAGACGTATCCACCATTATGCGGCGAAGAAACTGCAGTATGGATTGTACAATAAGGGATACTCCGTCGTCGGTCGCCGGGGCAACGGTTAAGGAGCGTTGATGTGGATCGGTCCATGCAACGACAGGTAGGGTACACCTAGCCGTGGCTCGCCCATATCGCCAAGTGTGTCAGGCTGGTTGCTGTTTTCCCATCAAATCGCAATGTTGTCAACGTTTTCCCTCTAGTATGTGCGTTTGTCTTCTTCATCTCGGCAAGATATAATGTCCTTCCCTGAAAACATGCATTCCTCGTGACCGAAGTCCACAAGTCTGCCTAGTAGCGGCTCGCACCTCTTGACTATCCCGTTCACCACGCGTTCACCTGCGAACGCCCCGTTAACAGATAATATACGTGCTTGTTGCTTTTGAATGCAGACACTGCGTTGCAGATTGCGGCGCTCCACTCGAAGTTCGACAATCCCAGCACAAACTTCTCCGTCTCGGTGAGAGCGGGCTATACGATTGGTCGATGTCGGATAATACACGTGCTTGTTGCTTTTGAATGCAGACACCGCGTTGCAGATTACGGCGCTCCACTCCAAGTTCGACAATCCCAGCACAACGTTCTCAGTGTCGGTGAGGAGTTGTCGATGTGCACGCTCTTTGCGTAATCAAATTTCCTTAACGTTTTTTGGCAAAAGCGATCCTCACCTTGGGAGTAGAAGTAACTATGTGTATGAAGTATCGCAAGGGAGCCGTGTATCGTAGCACCGCACCCGACGCAGCCCATCAGGTTTTCTCCATCAAAAGAGGGTTCATGGATACTCTGTTCCATGCTGAACATTACAGTGGTAGAGGGAAATATTTCACAACCTCCCCCGCCCGAGGGAATCTGGCCCGAAGGTTTACCAACGTGCCTCGAAATGTGATTATCGCTAGTACTACGTGGACACGATTCATTCAAGCCCCACGCGCGCTCTCTTGCAAATATTGTTGAAAGCTTCAGAACCCTGTCAATGTTGTCAATTGGAGCTTAGGGTGTAACACGTGCAAGTTTCCCTGTGCGATACAAGATACGTCCTTCATTATCTAGTTATCTTTGAACTACCTTTCGGCATTGGTCGTGCGACAGCCTAGATTATCTTAGACAACCCCGTGCTACTGGTCATGGTATGTCGTGGTACACATTAGAACGGATGACAGCGGCTGTTGCTGCTTCATACAACAGGCCGACAACTTGCCACCATCACCTACGCGGGTCATTATCCTGTATCCCGTCTTCAGCGCAGTGTATGATCTTCTTGCGATGCCAACGTTGTTTCGCCCTTAGTTGCTCTAGTGGTGCCCCACGCACCCCTTCCCTTTTATCTGGAAGTCTTATTACTTCAAAACAGCGGCTAGACAGTTAACCAGCCATTCTCCTTCGAATGACAAACCTCTCATACGCGTACCGTACATGCTTTGCATTATCGCCTCAAACCCGACACAACGTGTCTCGACGATGCTCTCGCATGGGGAATATGCCGACATAGTCGACCCACTATTTCCACTAGCCGATGCGTCGTAGGAGGGGGGGCTTGTAGGCCTGCAACAGCTTATCCAAGTGAAGTAAAAATTAGCCTTGTCCAGTCTCCCCGGACGACACACATCTACAGATCAGACCACTGACTGCTTTGGCATTTACAGCATATGTGTAGAGGGTGCACGCTCAAGTGGCAATGCCTTTCGCGCTCTACCCCCGGAAAGGACAATCAAACCCTCGACACACGCCGTGCGGTCTCATTGCCGCGGCCGCCGTCTACGCTGACCTTCACGCCGTCGAGTCGTTCCTATCGGCCTACTAACGGTTTCCCACAGGACGACCTGTACGCGTTTCCACCTTTGGAGATATGCTTTTGGCACGGGATGGGGTGTGACGAAAAGTTTCCCTTGCACAAGTGCGTTGCGGACGCCTCTGCCACGGTATATGTTACGGGTAATGAGACTGGCAAGGATATCGAGTTTAAAAGTAAGGTGAGGGTACATCAACACTATCGGTTTAACCTACTGTGCGGCAAACGATGGACCCATTACCAAACACTCGCGAGAGTTTCTGGCTCACGAACTTCATGTACGGTTTCCATGTGAGGTCAGCGCACAATAAACCCTTCACATGCTGTGTTCGGCACATGACCTGGCCAATGCCAACAACAGGCGGAGCTGTCTGGCTCGGGGTCTTCAACGGTATGCATGCTGCCGTGCAAAATTTCAGACCATGAGGGCGCATCTCTGCAACATAATTTGTCGGCGGCAACAACGGAGATAACGAAATACGGAAAAAATGATCACCCTTCCTGTATGATTCAAACTACTGAATGTAAGCCCAAATCGGCCTACACGCCCCAAGTTACCACCGGCCACACAACCACCATTAGCTGGCCTTTGTCCGACTCTCGAAAACTAGTATGGCGCCCAACCGCACAACACTGAATCGTCGGTACTGTCATCAGTACTGTATAGGAGGCACATTAGGGTCCACACAGTTCTGCCTGACGGGGCTCCTCGTCTGAGAAACTAGGAAGTGTGCACTACAGTAAGAATACCATGTACACCTTTTCCTTTTAGGTTTTACAGTATTAATCGTTTTATACGAGTCCATCGGATAAACAAAAGGAGCCCCGCTGTTGTGCTTTTGTTTTTTTGTGATTCTTCAATATTCGAGTAAAACTAACAATATATTTGTTTTTCCACCAGAAGCTATACTATCTCTGGTATATTTATGTCCTATATATATTCCAGTGGTAGGAAACACGCCCTACGGAACACGAAATCCCTCCTATGTTAAACCTGATACGTATGGGCCGTCTATCATAGATTATAAGATTGCTTACGCTCTAGGTATTATATTTGGTGCCACTGCCAGATCACTTCGAGGAATTCGTCACGCCGTAATCTGTTTGTCAACATAAAATAACTAGCAATAGCACGTTCTCGCGCCACCGATGTTTGTTTTCCCATTGAAAAACTTTAGACATAATGACAACCCCACATATTTCCAACAAATCGAAATTCGATCGGATCCTAGCGTTCCCTCAAACACGAGTAATAAATATGACACTTATTACAGCAGTAGTCGGTATCATCTAGTCGACAGAGGGTCGTCTGGTACAACGTAGCTTGTACTACAGTATAGCAGAACCCATCTTGCAGTGTACTCGGCAGTGCTGATCTGTTCCGCACCACGTTTTTCATTCGGTACAACAGCAGCAGGTAGAAAATCGTGTACTGCGTGTACTCGTGCACATGATCGAGCACGTTCTGATAGCATAGATGCAAAGCAGGACGGCAGGTGTAAGTGTACAGGTGCACAGCACATGTTGCATCGTAATAGCTTAAGCTCTGCCATGAGTATCACAGATAAATATATATATATACGTACGTACGTACGGATCTTGTGTATAACGGGACTGTTATATTGAGAGATGCTGCGTATTTCCCAGTAGCGCTAATCATCAAAAACTAATCAGGCTCGAGGTAATACTTATTTTCCAGAGGATATTATTCCCGCGCCCCGGGGCTAATAAAGCCTCCACAAAGAATGAGCCCCCCCGTTGTTTTAAACAAACGCTTCAACGCTGCCCATTTTGTTGCGTACGCATGTGGGGTTTCATATTGAACATCATCAAACATATGTCACCTACGATGCACAGTAATGGATTGGTTCGAAATCTATGGCGAGCGGGGACCACCCGAGGGTGATATTCCCCCCCCCTCCCAAAACAAAATAAAAATCACCTTTTTTCTTGGAATGAGCAAATAGGAGGGAATTGTTTGTGAAAATCTGAAACACGTTGTTTCCCAGAAACTGTAGGGTTTAGGGTGGGCGGATACCTATCCCTGGTTACCCTTGGTTCTCGGTCCAAACTCGGTTCAATCGGTGGAAACTCGAATTATGAGTAGAATGGTTTCGGAATATGATGCGGTCGTTGTTAATTGGTTTGGCCATTTGGGTCGTGTCTTCTGAGTTTGACTTTTTAATCTCGTATTCTTCTGAGCTGTCAGCAAACACGCGTAGCACGCGCCACACGAGACTACTCCAATTTCCTCACCACACCCAGCTGAACAATGATACTAGAAAATGCTATCCACGAGCTATGCGTGCTGGACATAATCAGCTTGGGCCTGGAGTCGCCTTTAACGTAATAAAATAGCTTCTATTTGAAGTTCTCGGACAAGCTCACTCCACAGTGATTTCAAGGTTGCCTCAATTTCAGACCGTGCATTTGTTTCTGATTTTGAGTTAGAGGCATGCATATTTTTAGAGGTGCACCACGAGTGTTCTGAGGGTGGTCACTTAAGAAGCTCTATACCTGCAGTAGCCTGCACACTGATTTTGGAGAAAAATAAAAGTGCTATATACCCGATCAACAATCCCATGGCCTAATTATTTAATATTGAATAGTCTGTGCAAGACAAAAATCATATTCCAACGATTTTCTGTTAAGGAGCCCTACCCCCCGTCACTCAGAAATAGTTTCAGTCAAGAAGCGCCACCTCTAACATAGCACGCGTTGTGATCAGCCTCAGCCGTAATAGGGGCACCGCTAGAACAGCATGAGCGAATTGAGCCAGTTGAAAATGACGAACGCGTGTGGACAAACTCACGCTCTGCCTAAAGCGCAAGTGTTGAGCGTGGGCGTGAAACCAAGGCCAGGACCACTCACCCGCCTTGGTTTTTCAGAATAACTGCAACTTAGCGTATTTATATGGGTGGATTCGACGCGTGCCCGCTCCATTGCTATCGCGCCAGTGGGCGAACTGTCGGGGCTTCAATCTGACGGACTTGGAAATACAGGGCGTCGAAGATGAAGATAATGACAATCGATCTCAAATGAGGCCTTCTACGACAGTGACGGTGAGAAGTATTTCTTCTGTATATATATACGGTGCTGCGAGTCTCCTCCCGCTCAAGCTCTCAACGCGCTAAATGCGTTCGCCTACAGTCGACGTCGACACCAGCTATGAGCGTGTACGTATATGTGCGGTATTCATAACTCAAACGGTGTCGATGGTCGTGAAACACCCACCGCTCAAGGCTGTAAACGTAGTGAAAACGATACAAAATACGGAATGTGGAGGGTGCAGAGCACGGGGTGGTAGTGTTGAACGAGTCTCTCATTTGTTTCGCGGTTGGTTGTGTCATACTGTTAATGCTGGTGTCCGTTAACTGAACACGTTGCTTACATCACAGGAAAATTGTCTTCATATATAAATGAGCCTCGGCGCAGGTAGCAATGTCAACGGTCGCAGGTGCTCATTTTTCTTAGTCAATGTGGAAGGTCCATTTGATTACGAGCTACTGCGAGTTTCAAATTTACTCAACATATTTTGTTATCGAAGGGACTTCTTTTAAAATCGCGGTGACACCCATTTCAAATTGTTTTCCATCCGCCTCCCAACCATGTTAGTAGGCATACACGAACAAACCGCCAAGGCCCTCAAGTAGACAACACTGTTGCAAAATTGCGACTGCCCGAGGTTTTTTGTGACAGCAACGAGTACGACCTCCTTAGTTTATTGTGACACAGTGCATCACCCGCTACCATGCTGGCGGTAAACATAGCATCCCATCGCCCAGGACAAAGCAATCCGAAAGGGGACGTCCTCTAGTACATACGCCACTTGCCGGGGGATCATCCCCAACGGTAGATATATACGACAATAGTATATCATCTTTAAGACACGGCGGGTCCTCTGCACGGCACAGTCAAGTTTTACCATAGGGTTAGCACTGTTTGTTCGAGCTCTTTGTGACGGACGTTTACCGATATTTATATTAGTACTTGTATACTCGTCAATTGGGGAATTACCCAATACGGCATGCATCATCGCCGGACTACAATGTTTGGTTTACTTAACTTTTTTGTGGATGCCTGGACAATGGAGTTGAACTTCCATTGTCTCAATGTCGGGTTTTGACTTCAATTACTCGTAGTATAGATCGCCTATACTCCAACCAAGTGTGAATCCCCAGCAAATACCGGGCGCACTGCTACTTAAAAATAGCATGCATCAGAAGCATCCCTACCGTAAGGTAGCATACAGCACAGCAGCCACCTCTACATTGAGGTGGCATGCATCAGGAAGGGAAGTATGACGCGAGACTATTGTCATTTATCAAACATCAATCCCAAGGTTGAACGCCAACACTTGTTTCGGTCCTGCTTTGCTGAAACAGATGTCCTGGGATATTGACCCTTCCAACCAGAAGACTTACAGGTGAGGCCAAGGGGTGCGCGGCGGGAAAGACATATGAGCCAGTAGACGACGGGATCCTTCGAGCGGACTGGGCATGCATGCCATGATGTTTTTTGGCAAGAGTAGGTCGATACATCTTGAATGATGCAAACCGACACGTACGTGCTTGTGGGCGGACTGGTCCGCGAGCGCATCATCCGTGTCCACCTAACCAGGCAGTAACCTCACATTGGTTAATATTTTGTTTTTCAGTTTGGGTAACATACGCAAACCAACATGAGTCTGTTTCCCACCATCTCGTTTGTTTTCATGTTTTGGTCGCTGTTGGCCATTTGACAGAAAGGTTGTTGGGGTGTTCCTTGGGAACGACTCTGCCGCGGAGCTCATCAATGTACCCTACAGCCGCGTCGTTAACTCTCCAGACAGTGATTCAGACCAAGCTACTTTTATCGAAACAGGCATTGTGAGTTGTTACTATTATCAGCAGGGCTGTTCGACGGATTTTACGGTACTTTTCTAATATACCTACTGGCGCATGATACGATTGGAGTAGCGAGTGTAATAAGTTGAAAACTGTGTTTGACCGCAGGTGGCCTTGTCTTACGCAAGGAACTGCCTGAATATGGCACGATTATGCCTTTCAAGGCGTGCGTAATCTTTGGGGTGGGGGAATGTGTTTTAGGTGTTGTTCGGGTATGCCTGCTTAAGGCGATTGGGTTGAAGTGTCATGGTTTTTCTCCAAGTCAGTTTCTGCATGACTTACTAATAGTGGGAAACCCCTTAAGTATAGAGCCCAAGAAAACAGAGGTTCACTTTCGCGCCGGATCCCTCGGGGGGGGGTTTCTGGGTTTCTGAATCACAACCCACAACATTGCAGTGCACAAGGACCTTTCAAGCCGTTAAGGACTGCCCTCTTGCTGTGGGGGGGAATCACTTGAATATAGAGTCAGTTTTAGGGTACAGTATTCCAAGCGCTAGCTTCGTAAACTTCCGTACCGTTCGCCCCCCTACGACGTGCACCTTCACCTCAACAACCCTGGCACGCAGACGATCGACAAGAACATCAGAAACTATATTTCGGGTGTTTCCAACATCAGCTACCACGCCCTGACCATTTCGACAGGCGACTTCGTCGACCCGACGGTGAGTCCTCTCTTGCACGACACATGCTCACGATAGCGATACCAGCCGTTGGCTAAAGTAGTTGTTGTCGACGGGGTTCCTCAACGAAGAAGAAGCACGCAACAAAATTCCGTTCGACCCGTTTTTTTGTTTTATATAGTTTTGTTGTTTCCACCTCGGCCTTTTATTTGTTTTTGTCGATGGGGGTGTAGAGCTCCTTGGGCGAGGTGGGTGCCACAGCAGGGGTGCACCTACCTCGCCTGGAGCTCTCCCCTTGGAGAGTTATATACCTCACCGAAACAACTGGCTGCAACTAAAAAAATCACTAATATCCCGGTACTAGAGAAGATCAAATATTGGCCTAGAACGACGGATAAAGGTGCACGCAAAATATCATCGGCTGCAGAGCAAGGGGGTGTCGGCCATGTACCTGACGGGTGATCGCGGCTTTCATTGTCGTAGCAAGGGCCTCGGTAATTTTCGTACAACTGATGTTTAAAGCCCCGATAATTAAACATAAAAGAAGTTTTGGGCGCGAGTTGTCGACGCCGTTGCAAAATAACGACAACGGCCATCACTTGGCATTGTTTGAACATCCAGGACCTCAGAGAATCATATACCTCAAGTCGGGTACCGCGGGCCTGGGTTTCCTGGCGATGCTACACTAGATGAAAAAAGACGCTCAGTATTCAGACCTCGTCTGTCCTGTTCGTGGGAGTTTCTGGGCCCTTGTGTTCTGCGAGAAAGGTATTCCTCTGACTAACAGGAGTAGAGTGGTATGAATGCCGTCGGTTGTAAGCGAAGGGTTGAGTGACAAATATGAAAGCATCCGTCCACCGCCCGCCCGCCCACCCGCCTGCCCGCCATTCCTACGCCTCTACCGCTCACGCTTCATCTCGCGTCCCCGGCGTTCACTCCTATGTGCTTGCAGGTGTTTGCCAACAACGCCAACAACGACAGCTCACGTGGCCATCTACACCTCACTCTTACCCAGGGCGCGTTTTCGCTCACGGAACTTTCCGACATCAACCCGCTTGATATTAGTACTCTGTTAGGAAATATTGGCGGCTTCTGGGGTAAGTGTTTCACTCCCTCAGTTCCCTCGAAAAATTCAGACAAACGTGGCTTCGCCCGACATCTACTCAGTACATTTATTATCCAACAACATAGTCAGGTCGGGCGAACAACCTCACGCGCGAGGGGTAGCAGAAGCTTGTTCTTCAGCTACAACGAGAGCGACGGTTTCAATTGACTTATTCTACGTATTCTATGTGGAAGTGTGGTGAGCTTAACATTTAGTTTAACGAAGCCGACGGAGCATTTATACACTCAAAACAACGAAACAAACACTTCGTCCCCTCCGACCTTTTCCTGCACCGTTTCTACCAGAAATCTTGCTTGTAACCTGGGGATTATGCTTCATTGCGTCAACGAGGGATTCACCCACACAAAGAGGTCGGGACTTCGCTCATCCGATTCGGAGAGGAAAAGAACTCTTGAGCAGGAAAAGACGGTCCATCACCCAGACGGTCGCCTCCGACCCAGAGGGTGGCGGTGGTGAAGAGCCTTACTGGATCGCCGAGGAGAAGGGTCGGCCAGACTTCCCTGGGGTTCGCAGCGCCCGCGTCATACCACCGGTTAGTGAAATCTCTGTAGATGAGGGTGGGTTTTCTCAAGGTGATGGCGTGTATATTCTTCTACCGGCCAAGGTTATGTTTGACCCGTTTCATTTCGACGCAAACGCGCCGCACAGTGACGCCTCGAATTATGCGCGGTAGACCGACACCGTGGGGGCTAGGTGAGAGAACGAAGTTCGCGCGTGTAAGGTCTGCTCGGATTCAGCAAGCCGGTCTAAGCGCTGATGCAAAGTTGTGTTCTGTAGGGTACACACACAACCATACCCGGGGTATTAACCCGGGTATTACCCTACAAAGAGCTTCTGTAAGTTCTGCACGGCATTTTACCCGTACCCGGAACTTCTGTTTTTCTGTACGCCCCGTGCCACAATACCCGGGGTAATGGTATACATTTATCACACTACCTGGGGTGCCGATATCTATTCGGGTTTAGACCATACTCTGCCCGTACGGTCTTATTGTACTATCAATAGGTACTCGATGGCCTTTTTATGCTATTCTTGCTGATGTTCGCGGATTTCGCCGCCCATAGATGAGCGTGATGCTGCAGGGCTTGTGTAACAGGTGCGCACGACTAAACGAAGTATATTATCCGTATATTTGATACGTATTGTACGTATCGTAATCGTATATAGTACCAGAGGTACGTTCAAGTCGTACGTATATATCACGTTATACGTATCGACTCGGTAGTACCAGCTACAGTACATGCCGTACATTTTAATATATACCCGGTAAATATTTTGTATGTTATTAACAACACACTTCTAAGTGTATATATATGTGTTCTGGCGTTTTGTACCAGGCCCAGAAATTTCCGACAGCGGTGATGAAGAATGCATGTGTCTATCAAGTAGGCATGCCGATGGCTCCCCTGCTTGCCCTGGGTTCCCGCGATCACGGTGCGGTTTGCCGCCGTGCATTGAACGAGCGCGAATTACCTGGCGCTTGGTTGGTGTGTTGTGGTGTGGTGTGGATTCATACCGTTAGCCGCTGTTCCTGGCGAGTTCACTAGCCGTTTTACTCTGATAGAACTGCACAGAACACAACCATTGAAACAGGCTGTTAGGCAGCCTGATATCTACAGGAAATCATAAACTCGACAGTCGTTTTATTCTGAATTTCTAGCGCTGAAAGCACCCTCTCTCAAACAATAAATGCAGCCTTCCCTGCCTTTCCTGTTTGATTAAGGTGTCCTGTGCTACCGCTGTACTGGTAAAACAAATTGCAAGATTGTTTCGGTAAGGTACGTAGATAACCAAACCCGGGTTTTGTCCTTGGTATTACTACCTGTACTGTACCCTACAAAGAACTTCTGTGAGTTATGTGCTACACTCATACCCTTACCCGGAATTTATGTACGTTCTGTACGCCCGTGCCACAATACCCGGGGTATGTGTACAATGGTTTTTTACCCGTAAGAAACTTATGTGTGTTCTGTACGCCCGTGCCATAATACCCGGAACTTCCGTGAGTTACGAAATACTCTCATACCCGTATCCGGAACATTTGAAAGTTCTGCACATCTATATCCGTGCCCGAAACTTATGAATGTTCCGTGCGCCCCGTGCCACAATATACCCGGGCTAAGGGTACAGCTATTTTATACCCGCACGGACTATCTGTGAGCTATGTACACCTGTGTCACAATACCCAGAATTTCTATGAGTTATGTATTTTATAACACTTTCATACATTTACCTGGAAGTTCTGTAAGTTCTGTATAACTCCCATACCCGTACCCTAAGTCCACAAACCCTACAGAACATAATATTGCAATATTGTAACTTATACAACGCAGAGCGTGTACCTGTTCGCTACGGTCACATTGTAGAGGTGGCGGGTCATCACTGGTGTACCTACAGCAACGTAGCACTGAATACTTGTTGGTGTTTCGCGACTCAAACACGCTGCACATTGTCGGGTGGCAAAAATCCTAATACTACAGTGATAAAACAATATAGCAACAAGTGTTTCCCCCCCCCCCTTGCGTGTTGTGCCAACTCGACAGCTCTCCTCAGCGTGCGTCACTAAACATATAACAATAAATGCATCTCTCTTTTCGACCACCTTTATCGACATCCTCCTGCAGTCCCGCACGGCTCTGTCACACGTATGCGATAAGCTCCGAAACTAAATGCGAATTCCCTTCTGCACCGTGTCCATCCCCATTATCGCGTACCGTTCTGCTCCACCTATGCGACACTTCCCGTGTAGGTTGGAAACCACGAGCCACCGAAACGCGCTGCCTCCTTCTTCAGGCGCCCGACCGGGCATGACTACCCGATGCGCCCCGGCTCCAGTTTTACTCGCTCGGTGGACATCGGGGAGGGTTCAGTGGAAAGCGGTGGCAGTTGTGTAGATAGCCAAACGATCTTGGCGGCCTAGCGATTGTTCTTGGGCCCTGGCTGTGATTAAGGGGACCTCAAGTATGTATATGGTCCTACGGCTGCGGCCATGCACGAAAATTGAGTACACCCCTATCCAGGATTTGTTTTAAATAGGCTGTCTAGCTTGAATGTGTAGTTCGTAGGAGAGCCTGAACAAGTTTGTGTGACATATGCAACGTTCAGCGCTCATCGCTCTTCAACGGTATTTCTTTACCTCCAACACGGTGTCGTCAAGTCCCAACAGACCGGCTCTGTACCGCAACTATTGACCCTCGCGAGATAGGTACCACACATTTTACGCGCAATAAAACATACTGCCTACGACCACGGATTCGACGTGGTTGGCACACGTTTCTAGGAACGATGGAACAATATGCGTTTTGGCAGTGGCGCCTTTGGTTTTGATTAATGACGGAGGTTCGTAGCACCTTGATAATCTATGAATGTTGCCATGGCGTGGCAGGAAGGTGACTATTGGGATACAACTACTATACCAAGGCATGACCGACGGTACATTGAACGACGACGCATTATTCATTTAGGGAGTAGCCTATATACGTCCTATCCCAGTCGCGGTTTACGGTCTCATGCGCTACATTACTTCGCCGATAGGATTGTTTATCGGCTTGGGCGGCCTTTATGTTAACGTAATTCGGTTGTTTGGGTATGACAAGAGCTTCCGACGTAGTAGGTTTGAGACCTGGATATTTGAGGTACAAGATCTGCCGCGGCAAGGGTTGTTTAGAAGTGTCTACACGCCTCCTTGTCCGGTCTTCCTCGTGTAATGAAAGTCCACACCGAATTTGCGGGAGGCTGAATGATCGTCACAACGGGGGGGGGTGTACCCGATATTCATTCATGGCCGTAGTCGTATGACCGTAGGCCCTGTCACCCCTACAATGCAGGGACGGAGCATGTCGGGTTCAGGGGGGGGGTATCCTCTATAGCGGGCTAAACACAGTCGCATTGACTATAGTGTGATGGTTTAGGTTTGCACCGGCTGCTCTCCGTAGCATCGTTGGCGGGGTTGTGGAGGCGTTGCTGCGGTTAGTCGCCGGTACGATTACCTGTTCGACTGTGCAGGAGTAGTACCGCCGATATATTTACAGCAGCAATTATGTTGGAAGTATTTAGGTTGAGTTCCCAGGCCAAGAGGGTGAAAACAATGGGGGACAAGACAAGCATATATTGGGGGCGCGTGCTAAGATACGGGCATACAGCGCGTTTAGGCCAAACGTTTTCCGACTGACTATTAGTGACCATTAGCGACTATTAGTGACTATTAGTGACTATTAGTGACTACTACTGCAGTAAAATCGTTAACTAAAGAACGGCCCCATATCGCAGAAATAATATTTGTTGTGTTACCCTATGTATATATATATGTGTGTGCACCTACTGTAGGCCACGACGTTGTCTATCAGCTTGCACTTGGGCTGTTCTCAAGGTCAGGGTTTGCGCAGGGTTTTACGGCTCCTATATCGTAATCAAGTGGAGATTTTCCTAGAATATTCGGTGTGCCCTTATCTCGTGGCACGCATATTGGGTTCGGCAAACAATACGTTCATGAGCATCACTTACCCCCCCCCCTCCCCCCCGCGCGCGCGCCCACCTCTGTGTACCCTCCCACTGTGGACACGTTAGCTCCGTGGCCTCCGCTCCCGTGTGTTTCCCGTGCTTGTAGCGCGTGCCGTTGCGGTCGTCCGCCTCCTGGTCGGTTTTGTAAGTGCTGGCATGAGCGAGCATATTTAGTGCGTTGGTGTCTACGGGCAGAGGAGCTCAAGTTTGCAAATGTGCGTTTTATCGTGTCTGCGGAATATAAGGGTAGCAAGGACCATGAAACCCCAGTGACGACGGCAGCGATTTGAGGACAAGGTCGGTGATGCCTGGTAGGGGCTGAACCGTGCCTCTTTTCTTGAATTGCTCCGTCGACGGTGTACTGAATTGGCACAATAGGCGTCGGGACAAAACACTGTCGCCGAACGACAAAATCGTGTACTTGTTACGGTAAAATGGTCTCCTCGATTCTAGGTACCGCGGACAAGCCGCTCGGTGGTTGCAACCATACACGGTCTTGAATTACAGTAGTATGAGTAAATTCATTATTTTGGTGCTGTATTGTAGACTTCTGTAAATACCAGACGGTGAGGGGAACGGGTATCGCAGGATGTAATAACTAGTTTCTGCAGAAGTACCAGATCTTGTTCATATAGATGTCGCACAATAAGCCGAGTAATTGACTGGGGACAGGTGTACTGGAATAAAAAACAATGTAACGTGCAGGTGGTTGGGTGCGGCGGGGGGGTGATAATTGGTCGACTTCTCTATTTAATACTGACAGAAGCGTAACAACCGATTATATAGTGGTGAGTATCGCGGAAACAAGATAAATTAAAGCTCAAAAGCCGCAAACCATTACGGCAGCCATCCGACCAAGCAACTTCAAGCGGCTGAACACGGAGGATATAAAAGGTGGGTCCGCTGCAAAAGTTATTATCGTATGTTCTCTCTGACTCCTGGTCGACCGTTTGATTTGTTTTCGTTCGATTAAACGGATGTGTTGAGCACTCCCCGGACAACAAACAATAGTCTAATTGTCTGTTAATAGTTCCCTATGACAAATGGCTGTAAAATGTAGTCTTGAATTGCAATGATTTTAAACGCATCGAGCTCTATCGTACAGACAATTTGAATTAATCGAAACTCACCAGGCCCTATTGTCCATTCAATTTCTATTCATATAACCAGCTTCGTGGATGGTCGAAGCACTTGGCTTGAATGGTTGTCTACGGTACGTCATTGTTGAAACTGTAGTCTAATGCAATTTACGTGCTCGTTCTAGTGTAACGCTGAAAGCCTATTGCAGCATATTGGTCGGTGATAATCGCGCCGGCCGTTTCATGTAATTGACACCCTTCTAAATCAATTGTACTTGCAATTCTTTTTAAATGATACCTTCATAAAACAACTATGCTGGCACTTCCATTTAATCGACATCGTTCTAAATAAATTGGGCGGGCAATTACATGGAAACGACGAAATGACATCCTTCAAATCAATTTTGTCCTGGAAATTCCATTAAGTGGACATCCTCCTGAACCAATTGTGCTGACTATTCCCTTTAATTGACATCCGTAGAAATCAATTGTCCTGGCCATTCCATTCAATACGCAAATTATAAACCAATTGTGCTGGAAATTTTATTCAATATTTGCGCGGGAAATTCCATGTAACAGCCATCCTACATTTATTCGACAGGCTCCGACCAAAATTGTCCAGACAATCAGGCATTTATATTTTTGTTGACCGTATTATGTTGCCTATCAACTGATTCCGCCGGACGCTAAAATTGGAAATTGACGCATCAATGAATGGATGCGCGAGGATGTTATTTCTTGAATTTGCAAAAGCAAACGATTCATGAGGCTGTCTAGCGATTGGCACATTGCCGGAGAAATTTATTCGTGAGGCAGTCTATTCTTTGCAATTGACTAGACTGGATTTGGCCAGGCAATATATTTGGGAGGAAGCCCATTATTAACCAAAATATCTCCGACAAAACATGTGGCGGCGGATTACATTCCGGTTCTGCTTAATATGTCTTCTACAGTAGACACCGCAATATACTATTGCGCCTACAATAGACCCACCGAAAGGTCTATTAATGATAATGAGGAGGACAATTGGTTCCTAACACATGTTTGCAATTGGAATTGCGAAGAAAACAACATATTATTGTGGTTGGCCTACTAATTGGAATTAATTAGGCAATTGTTTTGCAGCTCTGCTAACTAACTGGAACAACTGTCTTCTGCAACGCTTTCGCTCCGGAGATTCCAATACTCTATTAAATCTTCAATCTAATATGGGGCTTGCACACAATGAACTCTTGCGATTGCAGTAAATATTCCCGAAGTCCAATCAAATGAAACTGATCTAGATATTTTTATCGTGATGCATTTATAAATAGGCATTGTTCCGGGATCAGGTTTGTGTCCTGCCGTTCCAATAGATATGGTTTCAGCAAATATTTTCTGGTCTTGTCTACTAATTGGAATGGTTCAACCAAACCGTTTCTGCTCGGACCTTTCAATTGTAATTGTTCTAGTCTATTAATATTATAGTATTGATTGGATCAATAGATTTCTGCCCTGACTTTCCAATTAAACTTGATTTAACAATCAGTTTAAGGTATTTCCTAGCAAGAGGAGTGGTTTGGTCAATAGGTTGTGTCCACCTTCCAAAACAATATTTGGTTGGTTCAAAAAGGTTTGTTTCGATCCTCGAATTATTAATGTTCGATCATTTGTTTCTGACCTCGACAATTTCAATTAACAGACCGTACTCGAAATCATTTGGTTGAGCAATATAAATTGATAAGGCACCACTCGAAACCGATTGGCTGGGCAATTCGTACTACTCGTAATAGGTCTTACTCGGAATCAGTTCACGGGGAAATTCCAACTCATAGGCATCACTCGGAGCCATTTATTAATAGTTGGACAATTTTATTTAATTGGCATCCTTTTACATCAATTAGTTCGGCAATTCCGATTGGTAGACAGCACCCGAAATAAATTGTAGGCACAATTCCAATTAGTAGACAGCACCCAAAATAGGTTGTAGACACAATTCAAATTAATAGACAGCACCCGAAATCAGCTGCCCGGACCATTTCAATTTGTATACTTCAATCCAAATTATTTATTTGGGCAAATCCAATGAATTGACAGAATCCGAAATCATTTTTAGCCACAATAGACTAGAGTAATACGAATGGTCCAAATAACTGCTCAGGCAATTCCAATTAATTGACAGCACCCAAACTCAAGTGTAGGCACAAGTCCAATGTGAAGACAGCATCCAAAACCAATTACCCGTACAATTCCAATGCATAGACGTCAATCGAAATGATTTGGTTTCCCAATTCCATTTAATTGACAACGCCCAAAAACCAATATAGGCACAACAGGCTATTGAAATAGGACTTGTCCAGGGTGTGGTGTTGAGTGAACTTACACTGTTCATGCACACGGGTCATCAGGCCATCAAGCGGAACCATTCGAGCGGGGTATGTCACTGGGTCACCACCGGTGTTTTCCAGCCGCCGGGTATAGGCATAATACGCAGTCATTGATGGCACGTGTCTACCTTGTATAGTTTCTCGCATGTCAACACGTTTGTGCACTTTAAACCCGTTCACTTGTCTTGGCTGCACAGGGCTTGCTGGCCGGTACCATTGCTGAGTTCTTAAGCTTGAAGTGCATCACCACTATCCATTCACGGCGACAAAGGGCGACGTGTGTGTTTTGGGAGATATCGCGAAGCTCAAACACAGTACATACGATGTGGCGAATTTGGGTTGGTACGAAGGCACTCCTGTCGTGTGAAATGATTGGTGCGCCTATATTCACCACCACAGTCATTGTATTTCTTGGGTGATGGTATATACCAGGTATCCATGCCACGCTGCCCTTGACTACACATAATTCATAGTATTTCACCATCTTGTTCCTACTCCACCCAGTAGAGTTTCCGCTTGGTAATAGGGCACTACATATTTCATTATTTGGGCACAGTAGAGACATCCCTCCCAGCGCCTGGCTACAAATAAAGCTCCACGACGTATGTTTTGTGGCACTACGGCCAGGCAGTGCTTTCGTCGCCGGCATGGACCAGTGAGTTCGTGGAGGTGCACCATACACACGGCAAGGGGCAACCCACTTGCCTGAAAGTGTAACTGCGCACTTGCATGGCGGGAGCGTACAGCAATGAAACGAGGGCGGTGTGGGCGGCGGGGAACCAAACTGGGGCGGGGGCGGTATGGGCGGACGTTAAACAAAATGGGCCGGGGGCGGTATGGGCGAAGGTGAACCGAAGTAGGACGGAGGCGGTATGGGCGGAGGCGAACCAAACTGGGGCGGGGGCGGTGTGGGCGGGAGTGAACCGTACCGGCACGGGGGCGGTATAGCCGAAGGAGAATCATACTGGGACGAGGATGGTGCTGGCTATGGAGAGCAAGGTCGGCCAGAGCCGAAGAGTAGCGGATTCGGGGAATACGAGGGCGGACCGCTTCCCTCAACTATAGCCAAGCGACGGCCAGCAGCGAACAGCAGGTCAAGCCCACCTTCATCGTGGCGCATTTAACGTCTTTAGGCAAGTGGCATGCTACTTCTGTTGGTGGTGGTCTCGTGAGGCCTAGAAGGCATGGTAGTAAGAGTCTGATTGGAGATAGGGCTGCGTCAATCCATTGCACTGTTAATTTAACTTTCTTTTACAACAAGAGATCCCCTACGCCCAATGAGAAGTTCTTCATCGTGGGCGATGGAAACATAATGGAGGTAGAGCTTTTCGGTTTCGTTGATGTAGTGATGCATTGTGCTGAGGACGTAGCATTGACTCTGAGGAATGTGGCGTTTGTGGCTGGGGATCCTTTCGACCTTTGCTCGCTCAACGTGATCCAAAAAGAACACGTCATTGCCCTTGACCACAAAGGGGCGCACATGCTCGACGGACGCGTGTTTTTGCGCAGGGACAAGTTCGGCATCTACGTCGAGGCCACTCCGGTAGCGAGGCACTAGAAACCCCCGCACTTTCTGCTCCAGTGTTGAGGCCTCGTGACCAGAGATGAATAGACGTCAACGACTTGCACGGTTCTCTTGGCCGCGCCCACGATGCCATTTTCCATGAGACGTTTCATCACAAGGCCATCAAGTTGACGGGACATTTGAGGTAATGCGACGTGTGCGCGGGCGGGAAGGCGATCCGCAAAGACTTCGCTAAGTCCACATCGTGCCGGGCTGAGAAGCGGATGCAGCGCCTGTTCGCCGACCTCGCAGGGCCTATGTTGACGTCATCGGGCGGCGCTCGGTACTGTTTGATTATCGTCGACGACGCCACCAACATGGGCTGGCCGGTATGTCTGCCGGAACATAGCGCGGTAACTGTCACCCTCGGTTTCCATACTTTCCTGTCGGCCGGAAATGCCCACGGGAAGCCAGAATGCCTTTGTGCGGACAACGCCTCCGAATCCATTAACACCGAGTTCCAAAAGCTGAGGGCCGAGAGCAACATCCGTCGCGAGTTCACGTCCGTCGACAATCCGAAGCGCAACGGGCGGGTGGAGCGAAAGCTAGGTCTTGTTGCCGAAGGAGGTCATACTGCAGTCTTGAAGATCCAGACCATTATCGATGGTGTGTATTTCCCGACCAAGGAGCTCAACTATGATCGCACGTGGCTGGAAGCATGGACGTGGATGTTCGACGCGCTCAACCTCATGGCGCGAGTGGAAGCAAAGCACGACATGATGTGCTCGTTCGACAAAACCCACGAGAGGCCGTACAGGGCCCCGGTACTTTCATACATGATGCCGGGACGCCAAAATGCCAAGCAGGCGGCTAAGTCAGACCCAGCAGGCGAGCCATGCTACCTAATCCCCGGCAACGATCACGCCTCGAATTTCAGAAATATAATGTTGTCGCCATCAGGCATCGCAAGCTCCTCGACCAATGTGACGTGGGGAACACCGGCGGGCGCGGTTCGGTGGAGGGACCGCGATGGCCGGGTCCCCGTTGCCGTTTCAGGAGGGGGCTGTCGGTGACCCAGCCCAGCAGCCGCAAGCTCCGCGGGCCTTCGAGTTGTGGCACCACCCGTCGACGCCATCGACTGGTGAAACGCCAGAGTCTTCGCCTACGCCCCTGCCTGCTGCGTTGTCCGTACCGCAGCAGCAGGAGCCGACGTCAGCGACCGTGGTACCACCGGAGTCCTGGGCCGTGTCTCTTCCCCCTGCTCCCCCCGCAACCGTTTCAACGCCAGACTCCTCGACCGCACCTTTGCCCCCTGTGTCGGAGGTGCCAGTGCAGCAGAAGCAGCAACCGCAGGTGTCGCCGGCGGTGACGCGTTCGATGTCGCGGGAACCGGAGGACCTGGGCGCGCATCACGGCGTCCTTTCGATGTTAGCAGCGCGGACAAATGTCGCCATGATCATTGCCGACCAGTCTACACCGCACGTACCTACCACTGAACTTCCTTCATGCCCTGCGAGTGAGTTGGTAACGCCCGACTCGTATCGCGACGCGTGCGAGGATGCACATGGCGACGTGTGGTTTCACGTCATGGACACTGAGTTTGACGGTCTGTACCGCTCAAAGACGTTCGGAGCTGCGGTGTGCGAGAAGGGTAGAGGCACGTGGCAACGTAACGGAATCAACGCGATCTCTGCCAAGTGGGTCTATTCTAAGAAGGTTAACGGGTTTGGCAGAGTAGTGCGGGCAACGGCCAGCGTGCAGCAGTTGACTATTTCGACATTTGTTCCCCGTGCCCATCCGGTGCGACTGGTCGTTGGCTGGCTGTCATCGCGTGTGAGTTGGGATTGAATTTATGCCATTTGTATGCCGAGCAGGCGTTAATCCGGTCAGAGGTAAGTGAATACGTCTGCATGTGCCTCCCCAAGGGGTGCGGGTCATTGTCCGGCAAGGTGGTCAAGTTGTGTCGCAGCCTGTATGGCTCGAAGCAGACGTCGCGGTCAATGGCACTATCACTTGGTACGCGGTATGAGGGGTCTTCGTTTCGGAGAATGTGAGGCTGATGCGTGTGGTATACGTTTGGTGGAAGCAGGGGTCGTTTCTATCGTAGTAGTAGTGTATCTGGATGACATATTTGCAATGGGGCTTAAGAGTAGGTGTGACCAGTTTTGTGAGGACCCGAACCAGGTCGTTCCTATCAACAACTTGTGGGGGTTGCGGTGGTACGCAGGTTGTCAATTTTCTCGAGACTGGGATGCAGGGCCATTAACGATATCACGGCAGGTTTTCGCTGAAAGTACTGCAGCGAAGTTTGGTGTCACCCGCGGCAAGGGCATTTAAGCGGGGGTTGACCTAAAGGTTGAGGTGTTTGACAAGGATAAACCAGACATCGTTGAGCCTGGTCGGTCGTTGGTAGGGCATCTGGTGTGGCTTGCGAACCAGACCCGTCCGGACATCGTAAAACGTCGTTCGGGCGGTGGCAAGATAATATGCAGCACTAAAGGTATTGCAAAGGCAGGCAGCGTTGTGCACATCGTTATGTACATCCAATCGTACGAGTACGTACGGTATTACTGTTTGAAGGGATCAGGGTAATGGAGTCCAGCTAAAGTTGTACCTGGATGCCAACTACACGCACGAGGTCAATGACGGAAGGTTTCTCTCTGATGCAGTTGTCATGTGCGCTGGTGCCTGAGTGTCGTTTTACACTAGAACGCAGAACTCTATTACTCTTTCGTCTATGGAGGCAGAGTATGTGGGTTTGGCCACAGGTTTCCGCGAGCCAATTTTCATGCGGTATGTTTGACGTTTTTTCCCTGCACCGCGATGTTCGATGTACCACGGTAAAGGAAGATAACCAAGGGGCGATACATTTATCGAAAAAACCTGTGACCACTCCGAATAGCAAGCACATTGATGTCCGTCATCACTTCCTTCGGGAACGTGTTGCTAATAGGGAGTTCTAGGTTGTCCACGTATCGTCGGCACTGCAGCATGCTGATTTCCTCACTATTCCTTTACACACGGAAGCGTTCCGTTTTCGCCGTAACTTCCTGATGAATTTGTGCTGATTTGTTTAATATATTTATGTGTTTCAGGTATTTTGTGGTATTGGGTGATGAGAGCGGAGAAGAGGTATTTTTAGGGAATTCGAGAAGTATTAGCATGTACTAATGCGTCGAGTAAGGTTAACCCGGCTTACCGATGGTCTTGAGGAATCGTGCCGTACACGTTGGCTATTGGTTAAGTATGCACAACGTACAGGGGACCCAAACTTACCCAAACTTACTATTAATAGTATATTTAGTACTTATAAATTTATATGCAATATGTTGTTGACTTTTGCATACTCCCGTAGTGAACATCTACTAACACCAGGGGGGCTATTATTTTCCAACTTGAGGTGTCCTACATCAGAGACGTTCTGTTGTTCTGCTCTTTAAGAGTGCAGAACAGAGTGTCCGGTGCTATCGGGCGGTAATATATATTTGAAGACGGTATTATTGGTTTTGTTTAAAGGTTATACCAACATGCCTACGTTTTTTTTCCCTTCCAATAGTTACTGTCTCGGTATATTTTAGGGGATCTATACTGGAACCGATATTGAGAGATTTGGAATCGGGATTGCCGTCTGCATTGGCAATTCTGAAGGGTGGAATTTGGGATTGCGGTTTTACATGGGCAATTCTGAACGGTGGGGTTTGGGATTACCGTTTTACCTTGGCAAGGATGAAGGAAGAAAAATTGGGGTTGCCGTTCCATCCTGGCAATGCTTTTTTTGGCGATTTAGGGTTGACCGTTTTATTTGGCAATTCATGATAACAAGTTATGCGTAACCTATCGAATATCTAACCGAAAATGGGGGCTGTTTGTGGTATACGGTAGCTTGATACAGATCTGAGGATATTGGGTTTAATATATGATGGGGTTTTGTATGATGTATCGAGGCATCATTTAGTATGCCTCGTCGCTGGAAGGCTGGATGCCGCCTGCTACAGGGGCAGTCACTGATGATCATAAGGTATGACCCGGACCTTGATGCGAAGATACAGTACCCTACAGCACGTAAAAACTAAGAACCTGGCAGTTCAAAATTTTAGGTTCGAAGTATAGACAAAACTAAAAATGGGGCCGATATTATATAGCTGAAAATAGTGTAAACCACACCCTACATTACATAACTATTAAAGCCTAGGCGGAAATAAGAGATTGTTAACAGGTGCCTCATACTGTATTGCCCGTACAGGTGTGAGAGTCGAGGGTGACGGAAAGGTACGGCTCACGCCTGTGTGGTTTTGTGTGTGGAGCCTTTGACGACAGGCACTGTGCTTCTTTTTGTGTGGATGTGTGTTCGAGGGTCGGCGACAACCAGGTGCTGCTCTGTGTATAATATATGGTGTCTCCTCATCTACGCCAAAACGGCACGCCGCACGGTTACACAGAACAGGTTTTACAGCAACCGTATTCGAACAACCACCATTAGTACTCATCGTTCAAAGGAGGCCGGGGATTTGGATATCATACACCTAACCCCCCCCCCCGGAGGGGTCGAAAAAAACATGTTTGCAAGGATGTTTGGTTTGTTTTTTATCCGAAGGGTGTATCGGTTTACAGTACAGGACACCTGATAAGAAACAAGCTAATACAAAAGCCAGGGTGAGATTTGACGTAAAAAACGAAATTCGGGAGTCTTTTCTTGAAATTAGTGTAGAAAGCACCCTCTCTAGAGTAAGAAATCTAGCTTGGACCAGATTTCCTGGTCCTGATTAGGTGTCCTGTACTGTATATGATTTGTGTCACAGTTTAACACCGGAGAGGCGCAAATCCTCACATCGAGTCCAATATTGTAACACGACACCACATCCCTCGTGCGAGATACGATTCCTGGTATGGTTGTTCTACTTTGCTGCTTGGTCGAGGCTTGGTGGTACACTGCATGGTCATCATGGCATATACCATACTGGCGTGCTGCTTGGTCGGGGCTTGGTGTTACACTGCATGGTCATCATGGCATATGTACCACACTGGCATGTTTTAAATATAGTCTTACCGTAGTACGGCTTTAGACAAGGCATTATATGATGTAATTCTTTAGTGTCGAGCATTGTTCGTGATCGCTCCGATCTCTCCGACAGTGCCGTACAGGACACGCACAGAAGCAGGTGGGAAGGTAAGGTTATTAGGGTTAGGGTTAGGATTAGGGTTACAAAACTGCCTCGGCTACCTTCGTTGTGCTTCTTTATAATGAGGAGCTATTGATACGAGAAGGGCGCTAGCCCTTCGAGCATCAATAGATGCTCTTCCTAATGGGTTGGGTATCTGCCCGTGGGGGTGTACCCCCCTGCTCGCGAACGGACACAAACGGACAAAAAACAGTTCTGAAAGCTGCCAGAGAGTGGCTTTATTTAACGAAAGCTTAATATTGAGGTTTGTCCCTCGCACGTCCCTCGTTCGCTTTGCTTTCGCCGTGCGACGCGTACACCGCACCGATTCAGACGCGCTCGGGACTGATAGACGCCCGCTATTTACGCTTAAAGTTTAGTACTGCTCGTGTCGAAAGCGGTGCCGAGATCGGAGAGCTAGGCGGTAGTGACTGTCATAATTGGTTACCACAGTGACAATTGTCACTGAGTTTTGCGCTCAAGCTCTCAAGCAAAGATGTCGGGAGACATGTCAAGCAAGGCAAAACATGCGCTGTCAAGGGTGTAGGGTGGAGTGTTCCACACTAAAAACTAGTTGTTTGGTGACAGTCACGGCATGTCAAGGCTGTCAAGGGTTGAAACTGAAGACCACATTTCTCGGCAGTAGAGCAACAACGGTGATGATCGGACGAGAAGAGGAAGACCATCATCGCACACAGCACACACACCACCATCACCAGCAAACACCACAACGACGACCATCACCACCCCACCAACCAACCACCACCACCACCACCCACCCCCACGACCCCCAGCCACCACCACCAGCCAAGCAGCAGGGGCACCTGAAGCTTGTGGCTCGTGCTCGTGGTGGCTGGGGGTCGTGTAGTGGTGGTGTCGTGGCCTGTGGTTGTGATGTGTGTGTGACTTGGCTGACGTTTGCTGTAATGGCATACCGTACTCATATATATTATTGCTGTTTTTGAGTCGCTGTCATCGAACGAGAGAGAAGAGCATCACACCACCACCACCAACACACCACCGACCAACACACCACCACCACCACCACCACCACACCACCACCACCGCCACCCCCGCCCACCAGCCGAAGGAGCACCGGAAGCTGTTGTTGCTCGTAGTAGCTGGTGGGCGTTGGTGGGGTCTTGTTCCCGTGGTCTGGTGATGGTGTGGTCGGGTGCTTGCTCTGTGGTGGCGATGATGGCTCAAGAAGAGAGAGCTTTTTGGACCCAGAAAACCAATTCTACCACCTCATCACAACCACCCCCACCACCACCCCCACCACAACCACCCCCCCCACCACCACCCCCACCACCATCCACCAAGAGCAGCAGAAGCTTATATGCTCGTGGCGGCTGGTGTTTGTGGTGGTGTAGTGGTCTCTGTGTGTTATGTCGGCTGTGAGCTTCGTGTTACTCGGCGCCCGCGAGCGATGATTCTGTGGCCTTTGCCTTGTTTGTGCACTTACTTCCTCTCGAGAGAAGAACGAGCATTGGTATCATTTACATATAATATATACATACTGCTGTGTATATTATACGAGTGTTCAATGTTTGACTGAAATAACTCCTATTGATCTATTGATAGTCCGGGGTGCTGCTCCTTCTGCTGCTGCTGCTGCTGCTGCTGTATAAGGTACTTTTTTTTTTGCATTTTGTTATTCCCTTTTTTCACGTATACCTACGTACGTATTTGACCTGCCGAGTATACGGTATATAATATACCTGGTATGTATATACAAGTAGCAGTTTCTATTTTTTAATACCCCGTGTTCCAGTTTTTTTTTTTATACTCCATCTTTTTCAAGTATTTTCCTTTGCATTGTACTTGCTGCTGCTGTACCTGCTCAGTTCGTCATTAGGGTACCAGTTTTTTTTTTTTTCGCATTTGACCTGCCCAGTACACTGTAGCAGTAGTACTAATAGTACACATACATCATGCCCTGCCAGTTTTCGTCGTTTCCATAAATTAAATTTAAATAATATGCACCAACACACACAGCCCAGCGATCCACTTAATACCCACTGTACAAGGTTGTTGCGCTGACACGCATCGCTTAACAAGAAATGTTGGTGGGTGGTGTTGGCGATGGTGGGACTACCAGCCCAGGGACCAACCGACCCACCCAGTAACTCTCTCACCCACCACGCACACCCATCAACTACTTGCCGGTCACTAAAAAAAAAGGTTTCTGTGCTGACACAAATCGCTTAAAAAAAAAAAATCCAATCAATCACGATTATTGTAGGAACACAGCAAAAAGAGAAGAACCGCCAACGCAGTAGCTTAATGCAGTTAGGAGTTTGACCACTTGAAGGCGTCTGTCACGCTCCTCATTCCACCCGTTCTTGTAAAATACCGGTAAAAACGGAACAATAGTACGCGTAATAAAACAAATGTAACAAACCATGGTATATATATGATCCCGGAATACTGGAAGTGAATACATACTCTGGGGCCGTTATTATCGTTTTTTCATATTCCTCAGATAGAGCTCAGCCTGAAAAAGTGGTATTTAATAACCAGTAGCTACCACTCTGCTAGAGGAGCTGAGTGGAGCTACTTATTATTATACATCTTCCACGGGCGTCATTATTCGCAACAACATATGCCGCTGACGGTCCCATAGAAGAAGGTGCCGCTACAACGTACGGAGGCGTTGACGAGTGCTCAACCGAATTTGACGTGTGCGTCGTGGATATGACGTGCTTGAGCTGTATTTCTGCCTCCTCTGACAACGAGGAGCGCATAGCATGCGGCACGATTTTCACGTCAACAACATCATCGCTCGGTGACGAAACCAACATGAAAACGGCATGTTGCTTGAATGAGGTGAACGACCTTGACTGCTTAGACAACACACCATTCTCGGAGTATATTGAGTGTTTCCTGGAGAATTTGGGATGCTCAGGCGAGCTCACCTGCTACTACACCTCAAGCGCCCGCGCTACGGCTACTGCCACCAGCTTCGGGTTTGATTCGGTTGCTGTCCTTGTCGGCCTCACTTGTGCGTTGGTGGCTCATAGCTGCCGTTGTAGGTCTGGTCGAGGCCGAGCTAATTCTTAGCGCGGCCTTTCAAAACGAGTGCGGGTAGTTTTCGAGGATGACAGGTTGTCTACGGGGTCGGTGGCTCTTTATTAGAAGCTGATGCTGATCCAGGGTAGACCCTAATGGCAACTTGGTTTTGTCAGTATCCGGGGTGAACGTCCGCTTTTGTCCAGGTACATCCGTCACTTGAGCAGGGAGATGTTACACTGAACACTTACGACCGCTATTGCGAATCCGCGAAACGATATTTACAGCACCAAAAGGGTGTTGAGGTGTCGGGCATAGGAACGGGTGTACTTGTAAGGGGTAGATTTGCGCGCATGGGTGCCCAAGCCTCGGAGAAATTCGGTGACGCGCCTATCGCAGTCCCCTTTCTTTGTTCGGCGAATCCCCGGCCNTATACCAACATGCCTACGTTTTTTTTCCCTTCCAATAGTTACTGTCTCGGTATATTTTAGGGGATCTATACTGGAACCGATATTGAGAGATTTGGAATCGGGATTGCCGTCTGCATTGGCAATTCTGAAGGGTGGAATTTGGGATTGCGGTTTTACATGGGCAATTCTGAACGGTGGGGTTTGGGATTACCGTTTTACCTTGGCAAGGATGAAGGAAGAAAAATTGGGGTTGCCGTTCCATCCTGGCAATGCTTTTTTTGGCGATTTAGGGTTGACCGTTTTATTTGGCAATTCATGATAACAAGTTATGCGTAACCTATCGAATATCTAACCGAAAATGGGGGCTGTTTGTGGTATACGGTAGCTTGATACAGATCTGAGGATATTGGGTTTAATATATGATGGGGTTTTGTATGATGTATCGAGGCATCATTTAGTATGCCTCGTCGCTGGAAGGCTGGATGCCGCCTGCTACAGGGGCAGTCACTGATGATCATAAGGTATGACCCGGACCTTGATGCGAAGATACAGTACCCTACAGCACGTAAAAACTAAGAACCTGGCAGTTCAAAATTTTAGGTTCGAAGTATAGACAAAACTAAAAATGGGGCCGATATTATATAGCTGAAAATAGTGTAAACCACACCCTACATTACATAACTATTAAAGCCTAGGCGGAAATAAGAGATTGTTAACAGGTGCCTCATACTGTATTGCCCGTACAGGTGTGAGAGTCGAGGGTGACGGAAAGGTACGGCTCACGCCTGTGTGGTTTTGTGTGTGGAGCCTTTGACGACAGGCACTGTGCTTCTTTTTGTGTGGATGTGTGTTCGAGGGTCGGCGACAACCAGGTGCTGCTCTGTGTATAATATATGGTGTCTCCTCATCTACGCCAAAACGGCACGCCGCACGGTTACACAGAACAGGTTTTACAGCAACCGTATTCGAACAACCACCATTAGTACTCATCGTTCAAAGGAGGCCGGGGATTTGGATATCATACACCTAACCCCCCCCCCCGGAGGGGTCGAAAAAAACATGTTTGCAAGGATGTTTGGTTTGTTTTTTATCCGAAGGGTGTATCGGTTTACAGTACAGGACACCTGATAAGAAACAAGCTAATACAAAAGCCAGGGTGAGATTTGACGTAAAAAACGAAATTCGGGAGTCTTTTCTTGAAATTAGTGTAGAAAGCACCCTCTCTAGAGTAAGAAATCTAGCTTGGACCAGATTTCCTGGTCCTGATTAGGTGTCCTGTACTGTATATGATTTGTGTCACAGTTTAACACCGGAGAGGCGCAAATCCTCACATCGAGTCCAATATTGTAACACGACACCACATCCCTCGTGCGAGATACGATTCCTGGTATGGTTGTTCTACTTTGCTGCTTGGTCGAGGCTTGGTGGTACACTGCATGGTCATCATGGCATATACCATACTGGCGTGCTGCTTGGTCGGGGCTTGGTGTTACACTGCATGGTCATCATGGCATATGTACCACACTGGCATGTTTTAAATATAGTCTTACCGTAGTACGGCTTTAGACAAGGCATTATATGATGTAATTCTTTAGTGTCGAGCATTGTTCGTGATCGCTCCGATCTCTCCGACAGTGCCGTACAGGACACGCACAGAAGCAGGTGGGAAGGTAAGGTTATTAGGGTTAGGGTTAGGATTAGGGTTACAAAACTGCCTCGGCTACCTTCGTTGTGCTTCTTTATAATGAGGAGCTATTGATACGAGAAGGGCGCTAGCCCTTCGAGCATCAATAGATGCTCTTCCTAATGGGTTGGGTATCTGCCCGTGGGGGTGTACCCCCCTGCTCGCGAACGGACACAAACGGACAAAAAACAGTTCTGAAAGCTGCCAGAGCGTGGCTTTATTTAAGAATCGCTTAATATTGAGGTTTGTCGTCCCTCGCACGTCCCTCGCACGTCCCTCGTTCGCTTTGCTTTTGCCGTGCGACGCGTACACCGAACCGATTCAGACGCGCTCGGGACTGATAGACGCCCGCTATTTACGCTTAAAGTTTAGTACTGCTCGTGTCGAAAGCGGTGCCGAGATCGCAGAGCTAGGCGGTAGTGACTGTCATAATTGGTTACCACAGTGACAATTGTCACTGAGATTATTTTCCTGGCGGTAGTCAACCCTCCGCACTGAAGAACACACACACACACACTGCAGACGAGCCGCCCACACGCACGCACAGATTGCAACCACAGCACCACACACCACCACCACCACCACCACCCACCACCACACGACCCCCAGCCACCACCACCAGCCAAGCAGCAGGGGCACCTGAACCTTGTGGCTCGTGCTCGTGGTGGCTGGGGGTCGTGTAGTGGTCTGGTCGTGGGCCTGTGGTGTGTGATGTGTGTGTGACTTCGCTCAGCGTTTGCTGTAATGGCATACTCGTATATATTATTGCTGTTCCCACACCACCACCACCACCACCACCACCACCACCACCACCACCGCCACCACGACCACCACCGTCATCCCCGCCCCACCAGCCGAAGGAGCACCGGAAGCTGTTGTTGCTCGTAGTAGCTGATGGGCGTTGGTGGGATCTCGTTCCCGTGGTCTGGTGATGGTGTGGTCGGGTGCTTGCTCTGTGGTGGCGATGATGGCTCAAGAAGAGAGAGCTATTGGACCCAGAAAAAACCAATTTCACCACCTCATCACAACCACCCCCAACACCACCCACACCACAAACACCCCCCCCACCACCACCCCCACCACCATTCGTCAAGAGCAGCAAAAGCTTATATTTCTCGTGGCGGCGGGTGTTTGTGGTGGTGTAGTGGTCTCTGTGTGTTATGTCGGCTGTGAGCTTCGTGTTACTCGGCGCCCGCGAGCGATGATTCTGTGGCCTTTGCCTTGTTTGTGCACTTACTTCCTCTCGAGAGAAGAACGAGCATTGAACGAGCATTGGTATCATTTACATATAATATATACATACTGCTGTGTATATTATACGAGTGTTCAATGTTTGATTGAAATAACTCCTATTGATCTATTGATAGTCCGGGGTGCTGCTGCTGCTGCTGCTGCTGCTGTATAAGGTACTTCTTTTTTGCATTTTGTTATTCCTTTTTTTCACGTATACCTACGTACGTATTTGACCTGCCGAGTATACGGTATATAATATACCTGGTATGTATATACAAGTACCAGTTTCTATTTTTTAATACCCCGTGTTCCAGTTTTTTTTTTTATACTCCATATTTTTCAAGTATTTGTCTTTGCATTGTACTACTGTAGCTGCTGCTGTACCTGCTCAGTTCGTCATTATGGTACCAGTTTTTTTTTTTTCGCATTTGACCTGCCCAGTACACAGCAGTAGTACTAATAGTACACATACATCATGCCCTGCCAGTTTTCGTCGTTTCCATAAATTAAATTTAAATAATATGCACCAACAGACACAGCCCAGCGATCCACTTAATACCCACTGTACAAGGTTGTTGCGCTGACACGCATCGCTTAACAAGAAATGTTGATGGGTGGTGTTGCCGATGGTGGGACTACCAGCCCAGGGACCAACCGACCCACCCAGTAACTCTCTCACCCACCACGCACACCCATCAACTACTTGCCGGTCACTAAAAACAAGGTTTCTGTGCTGACACAAATCGCTTAAAAACAAAAACGATCCAATCAATCACGATTATTGTAGGAACACAGCAAAAAGAGAAGAACCGCCAACGCAGTAGCTTAATGCAGTTAGGAGTTTGACCTCTTGAAGGCGTCTGTCACGCTCCTCATTCCACTCGTTCTTGTAGACCAGCATGGGCTATTGTAGAACTTGAGTGCAGTCCACACTCTCCTATGAGTGGCTGTATTAGTGCTGTAAGAGTGAAAAGGGGTGCCCCGATAGACTACACCGCCATTTATTTGATTGGTCAACCCCTCTACCCCGATCTCACGCGGACCATATATATTTCAATATATCATTTGTCACCCTCATCCCAGACAGTAGGTGCAGAAGTATAGGGTTGTGGGATTCGTGTTGGGGTTGGGCAGAGGGTTAGCGGAAATAGCGTGTGGGCGTGTGCGTTGCTGTTCTAGTGAAGAGCTGTAAGTAATTGGACTGTAAATAGTTGCTTTGCAGGCATTGACTCGGCGGGGATCGTACACGAGCTACAGGGTGTTTTACGTTTTACATCAGTTTATTGTTCAGAGCTGACGCCCATGGACCTCACATACTAGTACAAGAACGGGTGGAATGAGGAGCGTGACAGACGCCTTCAAGTGGTCAAACTCCTAACTGCATTAAGCTACTGCGTTGGCGGTTCTTCTCTTTTTGCTGTGTTCCTACAATAATCGTGATTGATTGGATCGTTGTTTTTAAGCGATTTGTGTCAGCACAGAAACCTTTTTTTTAGTGACCGGCAAGTAGTTGATGGGTGTGCGTGGTGGGTGAGAGAGTTACTGGGTGGGTCGGTTGGTCCCTGGGCTGGTAGTCCCACCATCGCCAACACCACCCACCAACATTTCTTGTTAAGCGATGCGTGTCAGCGCAACAACCTTGTACAGTGGGTATTAAGTGGATCGCTGGGCTGTGTGTGTTGGTGCATATTATATATATGGAAACGACGAAAACTGGCAGGGCATCATGTATGTATGTGTACTATTAATACTACAATGCTGTGTACTGGGCAGGTCAAATACGTACGTAGGTGCAGGTATAATAATAAAAATAAAAATGGTACAATGGTTCCAAGATCAAGTTATCGTAAAAAAATGAAACAAAATGAAGAAGGAAAGCAGCAGCAGCGGCCGGAAACGTAGGGCATCATATTTGTGTACTCAGCAGGTCAAATACGTACGTTTGTGTTTGGTTTGTATTTTTCTGCATTATTTCATAACTCGTTCTGTTTTATTGTCTTTCTGTTACGTACGAAAACAAAAAAAATGGTAGAATGGTTCCAAGATCAAGTTATCGTAAAAAAATGAAACTAAATTAAAGAAGAAAAAAAAATGTTTGCAAAAACCGTACAGGTATCAGCAGCAGCAGCAGATAATAAATGGGATGGACAAAAAAAAAAAACATGCTGCTGCTACTGTACGAGTCGAGTACAAGTACCAGGAATATGAGCCCAGCGGTGGTCTGGTGTGACTTATCACCTATACCATGCATCGAGGGCTGGAGGGGGGGAAGGCAAACGGGGAAAGGCTATACGACCATAGCTTACACACGTGGCCATCTTGGGTACCCTGCAGCACACCCTGCCAGCATGTATACCCTGTGAATTATTTCTGTAGACCCTGGCAGGGTGTCGACACCCTGTCGACACCCTGGCAAGGTGCTGCTACTGTACAGGGTATGTCACGTAATACCTTGGCAGCATGCAGTATGCCTCCCTACCCTGCCAGGGTGATCGGTACTTACCATGGCAGGGTGGCGACACCCTGTACAGGGTGTTGTACTGTACAGGGTATGTCACGTAGTACCTTGGCAGCATGCAGTATGTCGTCCCTACCCTGCCAGGGTCGATCGTACTACTATGGCAGGGTGGGACACCTGCACAGGGTGTAGTATCTGTACAGGGTATGCCACGCAATACCTTGCCAGCGTGCAGTATGAGTCCCTACACTGCCAGGGTGATCTGATACGCTACCATGGCAGGATCTCGACACCCTGCACAGGGTGTAGTGACTGTACAGGGGATGCCACGCAATACCTTGGCAGCATGCAGTACCCGTTCCTACCCTGCCAGGCCCTGCACAACCAAGATCAAGGATTTAAGGGAATTTGCATTATTAGCGAGGTACCTCGCCCATAAATCCAGATTTTCTGGGATCTTCGATATCTTGAGACTGCCGACGCCGATTCCGTTTTTTTTTGTTATCGACGCGGGTGTCTGAACTGACAATAGTTTACATTGAAAACAATTTCTGTGATGGAAGTATATCTCTCACTATTCAAAAACCAATACTATTTATTGTAGATAAATCTGGGCGGAAAGTAGACATAGAAGGATGTTAGACTTTGCGCATAGGTTTCCTTTGTTTCCGCGGTTTTCTGCTTTCGGGAATGTTATGAGTGACCAATGTTGAAGCTCATGCTGCACATTGTCGGATGGCAAAGATAATAATAATAATATTTTCGATTTTCATTCTCGTCGGAAAGGCAGTTCTCAATTAGGAAAATCGGCTATTCTGTCATGGTACCTTAAAAACACACACTACTAGCAGGGTAGAGACGCATACGTATGCTGCCAAGGTATTGGGTGACATACCCTGCTGTACAGTACAAAACCCTGTGCAGGGTGTCAACACCCTGCCATGGAAGGTACAGATCACCCTGGCAGGTTATAGGGACGCATACTGCATGCTGCCAAGATATTGCGCTGTGCAGGGTGTCGACACCCTCTGCCGTGATGGGTACAGATCACCCTGGCAGGGTAGGAACGCGTACTGCATGCTGCCAAGGTTTTGCGTGGCATACCCTGTACAGCACTACACCCTGTGCAGGGTGTCGACACCCTGCCATGGTAGGTACACATCACCCTGGCAGGGTAGGGACTCATACTGCATGCTGGCAAGGTATTGCGTGACATACCCTGTACAGAACTACACCCTGTGCAGGGTGTCGACAGCCTGCCATGGTAGCTACAGATGAC
>MEHQ01004487.1:0-84290 GCA_008828725.1 Saccharina japonica
TTTTCGCTGGAACTCCATTTGGCCTGTTGAACACTATAAAATACATCGCATGTTCTATATACTCATCAGGCAGTACTGCGGTACTACAGTGTGTTCCCAGCACCCAGCAGTGCCCGACGTGCAGGGCGGTGCACCGAGGCACTGCTGTGTGTTGTACATCGCGCCCGGTTTATAAGGGGCGCGGGGGCAAACGTAATTCAAATAATTACGGCCACAAAGGAAGTTACGGCGACCCCAGATTGGTTACGCGTAATTACGTTTTATCCCGTTTTGAATATCATGCCTGGTATGTACAAGTTTCGTACACGCACGTACGAGTAGTATATACCAGGTAAAAATATTAATATTTGGTCGGAGCGGACCTTTTTTATTTTATTGTTGTTATTATTATTTATGCAAGAAAGTACATCCTCTAAAATATAGGGATCCATACATCCATTCGATGCTGTCTGCTGTCGGAGATGTATGTGGCTTTTGGTATTTGGTACTTGTACGACCTTCACGCGTCATATATACCGTATATAATACCAGGTACCGGTAAATACGTATATACGTACAATATATATATATATATACTACACCCAAACGTTCCTGCATACGACGGCCGTAGTATGTGATTGGCGGCGGCCCGTTTCACTTCGAACTGCGGTCGTGACGCGAATCCCGTATTCAGACCGCAAACTACCCGGAATAATCGCAAGTCTTTCCGTGTCTTGACAATTTCGTGCGCGTATAGCTCGTCGCCGGGTCGATGTTGTTGTTATTGTTGTTGTTGCTGTTCTCTCATTAACGATCATAGCTCATGGCCACAACTCATGCCTGGTATATATTTTTACTGCTTTATTTTTTATTTTTTTCTGTACTGGTATGATATAAAATATAGTCTGATCACAGGACAGGCTCCAAAGCGCTACGAATGGAGTGGGAGGAGCTTATATGCTTCTCAGGGCCAGTAAATATATACATATATACGTATCATATGTACTTCATACGCCGGTAAATACAGGTGGAGTCCGCGTACGTATGCCCCAGAAGCCTACTCGTACATATACATAAATACCAGCCTATTAATAATACATACGAGTTGCCACCCAAAACCGGGGGGATCGCGTAGTACGTATATCATATGATATGTGTTCGAAGGGCAACAACATGAAGTTCATCTCGTCAAACCGAAAGTAAAGTACCTGGTACCAAGGAAGAGGAGAAAAGGGAAATATAAAAGCCGATGCTCGACGCCGGTGCTCCAACAAGCGAGCCGAGTCTAACACCCGGCGCGCGTGTGTGGGTGTGCGTGCGTGCTTATTTTATCCGGTTCGTGTGAGACCTGCACTGGGGTTCCTCTTACTTTCTCTCGCATCGTACCGTATCTACTCACTCACTTACTTTGAGAGAAGTGTAACAACGGTCGGTATCGGTCGGGTGGACGTTGAGTTACCTGAAGGTTTTCAATCGCTCGCCCTCTCTAATAAGCCAGGACGTGAAAAACTGACTACAGCAAACAAAAGGGGTATTTTCGTACGTACAGTAGTAGAGAGATTTAGCATCGCAGTGATCTCGTTCGTGGTCACACTACACGCTCAGAAACCACAAAACAAATAACGACTCCACCGGGTTCTCGCGAGGTGCTTCGTTCTTCGTGTCCCCTTTTTGGCTCCGACGTCCGCCGCCAGTGCCCGGTTCCTTCTGGCGCCCGGCGTCGTTGCCGACGTGCCTCACTCCACAGCATTAAATTTGATAACCAACCCCGGATTATTACGGCCCAGGTCCGCCTTTCTTTGTGCATTCAGCCCGTTCCACACCCGGCGGGAAAGGAGCGGGGTGGCCCCCGGAGCTTTCGCCACCGCAGCTTTCGCTGCGGTCGCTATAACCTCTGTTTCTTCCTAGCCTCTCTACTTTGTCGTGCTGTTGTAGAGCTGCGATATCGCTCACGGAGTGATACTCAATCACTGTCTCCCAGTACAACAAAGAGGCTTTTCTGAAAAGGGGTTCTGCCCTGCGGGCTTCGCCTCTTTTCTGTGTCAGATTACTAATATGGTATTTCAGAAGGTCCGTGAGGAGTAGCGACATTCGGTCACACGAGAGAGAACAAACATGAGAAAATAACGCAAATTGGACAAGAGTTGTCCGTCTACTGGAGAGCAGGAGACCGGAGGAGAGGGGAGAACTGGACACGAGCACGGACCGTCTTCAGCCAGTTAGCTCTGAGGCACCAAAATAGTGAGCATGGTGGTCTGGATACAGCAGTCCTGCAGCGCCTGCAGCTGCACCTGGAGACATGTTTTTCGAGAGGAAAATGCGGCGAAATACCCGACGGATAATCTCGCCGCATTCTTGAGGCATTATGCGACGTCAGCCGGAAGACCCACAGGATGTGGCGGAGCTCATCCACGCCCTGCGCGGTATCATGCCGCAGCCCATCGCTCCACGCTTGACAGCGTCCACGCCAGCAGCTTGCGGTGAATTCATCCGCCAGTGGGGTGAGTACGCGCAACATGGTACAGCTGTAGATGGAGGTATACCAATGCGAAGTTGTATGACAGAGAATACTCTCGCCACCGTCTGCTATCCTGGTGACTTCCCCACTGAGCGCGTTCCGTCTGTAAGTGATGCCAACCTGTTGGAGTTCTTACGCTCTGTGGTTCGGCCTTGCAGCAGTATCAGCGAAGTGGCCATGCATAGTCGCCTGCAGGTAGCAGCCGCCGGCGTTCCACCCCCCATCAAAGCGAATGATGTGCACCGTCATGCAGTAACCACGTGGGAAGCTACTCGTAACGCAGTTACCGAAGCCAATTGCTGGTCCTTGTTTACAGATACAGGGACCATGTATGGAACATGGATATCGGCTTCTGGCAAGTCGTTCAGCAAGGTATTCGTTGAAGCCCTCAGGCCGCATCCATTTCGTCAAAGCGTCCGTGACGAAATGATAATAAACGACACACCAATGGAAAACCCGGAGCGCTTTTGTCGTCGTGTCATACGTCACCCCCGGTAGCAATATGCTCATACTCTTGTAGCCCACGTATCTCCGAATTCGAAAGTGCCAGCGTGAACTCCGTTCTTGGTATACCCTCATCAAGCTGACGGAAATCCGAAGCCGCCGCGCTCCGGTTTGATTTTAGCAGCACAGTAATAGTACCGATCTGTAGACATACAGCAGCAGCCACAACCCACGGGAATAACATCCCAAAACCAATCCTCGCCCTTGAGAAGGGTTCTCCACCTCCAGTATGGTGCTGGTGCTCATACCGCGTTCATCAGCTACCTCTTCTGCCACGACAAGCTCGATGTACTCATATTCATCGACTGTACAGCAGTAGATAGGCGCAGCTCCTTTGCCTTCTATCACTTCTTTATGTGTCAGGGTCGTTCCGCACCCACCCCTCTATTGATAGTTTGTACATACCACTCCCGGCGTAAATGTAAGGACACACTAATTTATGTGTTACGTGTACATGGTTTTTGCGCACCCCCCCTCTCGCCTATGGTACTGTCGTAGGACTCCAATATATTCCAATACTGCTCTCTGTTCTACTGGTACTAAGCTGGAACTCACCTAATGGCTACTGGTGTAATCACTGTACTGTAGTACTACTGTACTCTGCCCTACTGGTACTGAACTGGAACTCACCTACTGGCTACTGGTGTAGTCACTATACTGTACTCTGGTACTGAACTGGAACTCACCTACTGGCTACTGGTGTACTATATATATACTGTGCTGTACTCTGCCCTTACTGGTACTGAACTGGGACCATGTTGTACTAATACTGAATATCGAGGTACTAGTACTGAGCAAGTATTTTAGAACCTTGTTTGTTGCACTATGCTTGCAAGCATAGGCTATTGGGACGAGGGACCAAAGTAAATAGAACCTACGATATACATTAAAAAAACCCATATATTTCCAGATCTTTACTGACAATATTTGGTCCTATTTACTATGGTCCCTCGTAATGGTAGGTCATTTTTTTTTCCGCACGGAAAAAATAACGAAAGCTATGGAGATGTATTGGAGGGCAGCAACTGCGTTGGGGCCGCGTGTATGGGATATCGTTGGGGCATGGGATGTCGTTGGGGCGGGCATGGGAGAGTGGGCTGCTTCAGCTCAAGGATGTCAACTGCCGGTGACGGGTATTGGATAAGCTGGATAGAGTAAAGGGAACACATGGTCCGGAGCTTACTGGATCGTTGCCAACACATCACTGCTGCTGTAAAACGGCAAACCTGTTTCTTATTTAGTATGTATGTGCTGAAATCATGCGTGTTCAGTAACGATTTTTATTTTGTGCTGGTCTATGTACCCTGTTAAAACAGCTGCTTTCAGGTTGCATTCATCTGTGGTATTATTGTTTCCTTCATATTTTGCTTCGTTTTGGTGATTTTAATGCCCTGGTTATTTTAATAACTGAGAAGCGCACACCGAAACAATGCTAATATTAGTATATTCTTCATGTTGTACACGAATATATTCAGATATCTTGCGGTTGTACACTGCTTGCTTTTGTCTTAGGTTTTAATCTGGACGCTGTCGTATCTGTTTTGGTTAGGTGGACGCATTATGTGTTGTGGTGGGGGTAATACATCAATGGCGAGATTTCATGAGCGAGTGGCTTTTGCTGCATACTTTTTATGGTATTTCTTGTACTTCGTTTGGGTGAATATTTGAAGACTTTATTGATTATCATTCGAATTGCAGTGTCATTATCGTTTTTCTGGGTTGTGAAAGAGAGAGTTCTCTTCTCGGTCAGGCACACCTATCGCAGCCTCCTGCAATCCCCTATGCATCTCGCCCGTACATCTACCGTCTCTCTCCCTAATACGATATCAGCCGGGTTCCTAACTATTACCGCCTACAGTCGTCTCGGATGACCAAGCCTCCGAATGGTACCGTACCATTCGACTCCTCCGATTTAACTCAAGCATTCAACAAAAACAATAATAAAAAACAAATACGGAACCCGGCTACTTCTACCTCTCTCCGTCCCCCCCCCCTCCCCCTTCGAAAGAAAAACGGGGGCTGGCGGGTGGGAAATAAAGGCTCAAGCGTCAGTCTTCGTTGGCTAGCCAACCGACTTCCGGATGTCTTCCTGCTTTTTCCGCAAGACATCCCTCTGACTCGCTGGTGGCCGGCGTCGGTGTGCCAACGCGTGCGCTCGTAACATACTACTATTGTACTGGCTATTCAGGGTCCCCGTGTCCCAAATAAATTTACCATTCTATGCTCCCCGATCCCCGATGCTGACATGCCAATTTCTCTTAGGTACAATAAACCCCGGTTGGTTCTTTGACACTCCGGTAGCGGAGGCCTATACTGCGTGTACGAACAAACCTATCCTTTATTGATTATCGTTCGAACTGCATTGTCATTATCGGGTTTCTGGGTTGTGGGAGAGAGAGAGTTCTCTTCTCGGCCAGGCACACCTATCGCAGCCTCCTGCAATCCCCTATGCATCTCGCCCATACATCTACCGTCTCTCTCTCCCTAATACGATATCAGCCGGGTTCCTAACTATTACCGCCTACAGTCGTCTCGGATGGCCAAGCCTCCGAATGGTACCGTACCATTCGACTTCTCCAACTTCGAGGCAATTTGAGACTACTGTTGCAGTACACTAGTTGTCATTTCCTACCCCAGGCTGTACCTCCCCCCGGGTGCCTCTCCTTCCATTCACTTGTCCAACGTTAGATAGCTGACGTGGCACCCTGCTCAAACCCCCATACAAGGTATGTTATTATTCGTATACGCCTTGTACGCGTCGGACTTCTACCTTCCTACTATTTTTAATCCCTCATTCCAATATGCATCCTACGGTCGAAAGCGCCCTCCGGATATTTGCACCTTCCAGCCGCGAGCGTGGTCGCTTGTCCGATACGCAACGAGTACAGGGCGAACTCATCGGGATTACAACCTGCCTCCGTTACTAACTCCACCGTTGCTCGAAGGGCACATTCTTATCCCACTACTCCAGTAGACTTGCCACAACGACACGAGGAGAGGGTGGCGTGGTCGGAAAACACCAGGAAGGAATGACGTCAACTCCAACATAAGGGCAACGGCATCGCCGTCGACCCTAACAAACGACCTCGACCCGCGAACTTCGTTCGGTGTCCGCACGCGTATGGTTCCAATATGTTTCTGGTCACCCGTTTCTACCGTGTCGACCGGTTGCCATCGCAAGCATTTCGACTTTTTGTCGTTGGCGTAAACCGCAACATCGCCCCGAGTCACGCCATTCATGGGTTTGGGTGCATTACTCCCGAGTCGGTGGCGAATCTCTCGTTTACCGGGGCCATCCGACAATAACTCAAACCTAAACACAGCCCCTACACCTGCCTCTCTATACACAGTGGGGGGGCGATATTTCGTTTTCGCGGAAAGCACACCGAACAAGACCGGTACGCCAACGCGGCGGAGAACCCCGCCGTCACGTGGGACCATACAACACACACAACCAAGCTCAATCCACCCACACAACTCACACACACCCTTGCCCTCCAGATCCCATGGGGGAAAGAGATTTGTTCCCGTTGAAGGCCTATCGAACAAGACTGGCAGGCGTACGTAGCGGGTAGTCCCGCCCTCACGTAGGACGGTAAACCACACCCAGACACCCACAGACACTCCCACGCACTTTTCTCTGCAGACCGCAAGAGGTGTGAGTTAGGTTTCCGTTTTACAGAACAAAAGCGGTGGGCGAACGCGGCGGGAAGTCGCGCCGTCGTGTGGAACCGTAAAACCAAATACACACTCGCCCACACACAAACAAGAAATAACACAAAACTCAAACACCCACCCACACCAACACAAACACTCAAACACACCCACACCTGCACTCATCACGGCGGGGAGGAGGGGGGGGGGGGGGGGGGGGGGGGGGGGGCAGGCGACGAGACCCGTGCGTGTGTGCCGGCCGTCTGATTTGCCCGACCCCAACACTCATTATCACCCATAAATATACAGAACACACTGTATGTCAGGCGGCCAGATTCGTACGTGCGCCTAGCCGGCCCCGCCACCAAACATTGTGGGGGCTTGTTCATCCCATCCGCCTTGGCCGCTGCTCGAACCGCACCTCTAGCTTTCAGGGTGGGTGTACGTACAGTCTTCCCGAAGTGGCAGGTGCGTACTCGCTGCCCTGCGTAACAATCAGAATCTTCGCCGCCTCCCTCGATCTGCTGGGCGCGCTCTCCGGCTTGGGTAGGGACCGCCGTCGCCACGCACGGTCGCCGTAGTTTTTCGCCCCCCCTAGGCATCGAATTTCTGCCATAACCGTAAGTCGCACGCGGGCCAGCCAAAACCTGATACCCTCTCACAGTTGTTCGAGTGACCGACGGCATCTCGTCGCACGGAGAAATGCGTGTCCGAGTCATTCAGACGGGCGAGGGGAAGCGTGGGGGTGAATACCTATTCCAAAGATGAGGGCGGTGGGGGGGGGCGACAAGAGAGGGGTGGGGGGGGGAACCCCCCCCCCCCCTCGTCCTCGTAAAAAANGTGTGCCTTTCTCCTTACTCCTATAGCCTCTTTTACTTCGTCATCCCACCATTTTACTGCTCTATTGCATATTATCAACTTCTTTCCTATAATTTACTTGCTGTGGTCTTACCAATTTKTCCCATCCTTCTATTATCCTCGCTCCTGCATCATCTCTCTATATTGTTCTTTGTCGTACCTATGCTTTCCAGCAGATCGGAAAAATGCTCTGCATTTTTAGTCATCTCTTCTTGGAACTCTTCCCGTTTTTCCTTTACTTCTAGTTTATCTATTCGCCATCTGTACAATTTCCTACCGCGCCTATTTTTGATAACTCTCGTCTGCTGGCTGTCTGTCCATATTAGGCAGTGATCCGTAGTTCCTACGTCCGCTGCGCATACATGTACTTCAGTTTCCTTACTACTTCCGTTTTCTACCACTATAAAGTCAAGAACGGAGCTTTCTCCCTTTTGTATGCACTGTCTAGTCCATTCTGGCTCTGGCTTGTTTGCTCTACCGTTCAGAGTCTTCATCTCATTGTGCTTGAGGAACTTCAGCATCTCTTCCCCGTTCTTATTATTTGTTACTTCCCCATACTGTCCAATGTTCTCGTTCGGGTTGCTTGCCTTCCCAATTCTTGAGTTAAAATCTCCGACTAGTACTACTTCTCCTTGTCTTTTATAATTTTGTACATCTACTGCTATTTCTCCGAACTTCTTCTGTATATCTTTTACCGTACTCTTCGACTCTGGGGGCATATAGATGTTTCCTAAGAAATAATCTTTCGCTCCCCTCTCCCCTGGTATCTTTATCCAGATGCTTTCGTCGAATTTCGTGTCTTTGATCACTTCTGTTATGTCACACAGGTATTCTTTGACTAGGAACCCTACTTTCCCCCCGCCCCCCTATTCTTCTTGTTCTGTCCCTTTCTCTTTTTCCCTATCCATGCGTACTCTCCAATTGTGCATCCTATTTCTCCCCCCTCTTTTCCCACGACTCTTGAATTCCACTATGTCTAGGTCGCGCTCCTTACTTGTTCGGCTATTTCTATCCTCTTGCGCTCTTCCGTGGCGAATCCACATACGTTCCATGACCCTATTCTCAGCTTCTTCTTCGTTTCACTGTTCGCTCGACTCTTGTCTTTCGTTTTTTCTCCTTCGTTGCTACTTCTGTGTTCTTTCTTTGAGCTTTCTTACTGTTTCCGTTTCTGGTTTTGTCTTCTTGCTCTACGCCACTGTGTTTCTCTCCCATTCCCTTTGGGCCAGTTACTGTTTCCTGCCTCCCCTTACCTCCTTCACCCTAGGACTACGTCTTAGATTCTATTCCATTAGCTATACATACCCTCCATCCTAGTCTTCTAACCCATGCCGACACTTTTTCTGTCTCTAACCTCTGCCACTCCATGCTCGCTTTCGGTTTAAGCGTGACTCGAAAATGCTCTCCCTCCCTTTCTACTTGTCCTAATGCAAAGCAGTATAGTCCTACTTCGTCGCACTTCCTCTTGAACTCTATTCTCGCCATGTCGCTAGGAACTCCGAATACCAGCACTACTAGTACTTTACCCTTCCAGTCTTTCTTACTCCACCCACCTGCCTCACGTTTTTCTCTGAATCTCTTCCGAGACTATCTCCAGCTTGTTTTTGTTCATGTTTGTAGTGGGAAATGTTCAAGTTACTGGGACTTCCCAATCCTAGTACTCGTTGAGGGTCTGGTGTCTTTCAGTTCTTTTGCCGGCGCACCACACTAAATAGTGTCTCCAACACGGGCTCTAGCCTGGAGCCAAGTTCAACACCCTTAACACAAGTACCCCACGTTTGTGTCAGGCGATCTGCATGGTAACCATCCTGGCGTCCCACGACCGTATCTTCTATCTTCTTGCCCCGCTGCTGTACTGGTTACTTTCCTCCAGGGAGGTCATTTTTACCGTGCAAGGTTCAAGGACGGCTTGCATAACACAAAGTCTTACTCACACATCGGGATGCCCCGTACGTCGCTTCCTCCATCGTATTGACGTTTCACCATGGGTAGCTACCCCACTAATGCTCCCGAGTAGACCTTCGCTGCCGAAAGCTTGGCCAACGATCCCCCTACACTTTGTACCGGCTTCTATCCTTCAAGATGTCAAGATATCTACGTACCGTTGGTGCTCCGTCTCTTTGGTCGTGTGGTCGGTCAATGGCAAGGCGTTTGTTTCATGAGTTCAATAGGCCTGACTTAATGTCATGCATCATCCACCCCTCCCTTCATTTGGCGCATGGTATGTGCACCAAGTTCAGGGGTTTAGGACGATGAGCAGACCAGATTTCCACCGCCCAATGGAAATCGGTAAATTTTTCCGGGTATCTCACCACAAGACCCCAACCTTCATGTTAATTGAACATGTCGGGGTGACCTTGCTGTATCTATGTGCGTGCATGTAAGGTGGTCCTCCTTCATGCTAGGTTTTTTGTCTATGTTTCAAGGTTTTGCTGTTCTTACCTGGTACGATATGGGAGTAGATATACACTAAGTGTGTGGTTTGGGTTTTGATATTTGGAAAAAAAACTGGTTAGTTTAGTAAGTTCATGTCTATGTCCGGTTTATGTTTTGATATGAGAAAAAAAAACTGGTTAGTTGAGTAGTTTCATGTCTATGTCTGGTTTGTGTTTTGATATGGGAAAAAAAAACTGGTTAGTTTAGTAATTTCATGTCTATTTCCGGTTTGTCAGGCGACGAGACCCGTGCGTGTGTGCCGGCCGTTGATTTGCCCGACCCCAACACTCATTATCACCCATAAATATACAGAACACACTGTATGTCAGGCGCCAGATTCGTACGTGCGCCTAGCCGCCCCGCCACTAACATTGTCGGGCTGGGGTGGGGGTGAGTGGGGAGGGGGGGGTGGGGGTGGGGAGAATTGGGGGCGTGTGGGGGGGTGGTGGGGGGTGGAGCGAGGACGGGGGGGGGCGGAGCTGGGGAGGGGGGGTGGGGATTGGGGGGGGCGGGTGTGGGGGGTGGGTAGGGAGGGGTGGGGCGCGGGAGGGGAGGGTGTGGGTGGGGGGGGGGGGGAGGCGGGGCGTGGGGGGGAGGGGGGGTGAGCGAGGGGGGTAGGGGGGGGCAGGTGGATCGGGGGGGGGGGGCTTGCGAAGGGCGGGGGTGGGGGGCGAGGGCGGGTGCGGGAGGGAGGAAGGGGCCTGGGGTGTGTGTGTGAGTGTATCGGTGGTGTGGCGGAGTTGGCGGGTGGGGGCGTTAGCGTGGGCGTGGCGGCGTGCGGGTGGTCCCGACCCGACCCGCCTTGGTCCGGTGGCTCGGCACCGGCACCCTAGCTTCAGGGTTGGGTGTACGTACTGGCTTCCCAATGGCAGTGCGGACCTACGCTGCCCGGCGTATACACTCATCAATCGCCCGGCTCCTCGATCTGCTGGCGCGATCGTCGGGCGTTAGTGAGACCGCCGTCGCCACGCTACGGTCGGCCGTAGTGTGTTCCGCCACCCTAGCATCCGAGATCGCTGCCCCAAACGAACTATGCTACGCGGGCCACCAGAGGACCTGATATCTGCTCACAGTTTTCGAGGTGCCGACCGCATCTCGTCGCACGGAAAAAAGGCGTGTCCGGTCATTCAGAGCGGGCGACCTCTGGCGGCCTGGTACAGCCACCGCGCGTCAGTCAATAATGGGTTGCCTCATCAAGGGCAATACCTTCGCTGGCGGCCTATTACGATCAGGGTGCGCCAGAAACATGTTAAGTAGCGGACACCTACATTCTGCATATTCGGGACAATAATCTCGTAGAATTCGTACGGGTGTTGAAGGCAGAGGGATAAACTGCAGTGTAGATTGTCGTCGCATGGAGGGTGACACCTCGTCACACGTTCACTCAACAGCCGCGATTTTCGCTGCCGACCTGGTACAATTATCGCGTGGCAGACAATAATAGGTACCGATAGCAGGCGGTCTATACGAGTACCTACATTCGGCCTCATAAGGGGCGAAGCATACCTCGCATTGTACATTGCATTCTATGTACAATAGCAATACGTGCGTACCTAAATACACCCTCGCAACTTCACATCGTACGGCATACTCGCATCGTATATATTGTACAGCTATCATACTGCTGTAGTACAGATATGTACCGCAATACTCGTACAATCACCGGATAACTGCTGTGAGATTTTTCGTACGACGATCATATACAGCAGTACAGGACACCTACGGTAGTAAGCAACAGGATAACAGGGAAACCAGGCTGATTTAGAGGAAATATGAGATTCGGGAGTCGTTATCTTGAAATTAGTGTCGAAAGCACCCTTTCTCTAATAAGAAACCCAGCCTGGACCATATTTCCTGTTTCTTATAATTTAATAGGTGTCCTGTACATACTGCTGTACTCGTACATCATAGGTACCTGGTACCTGGCATCTCACAACAGACCGTATCATGTCCTGGTTAGTACTACAAGCACCGAACCACCTGACACACACCACACGCACCACATGTGAAGGACGGTAGGCCCCGCCAGATAGTCCCCCTGTCGTCCTAGCAGCCATAACCCTCAGCTCCAAACCAGGTGATCCGACGATGCAAGTGCGGTGTGCATATTCACAGCAGTCCTCCAAACGCCCACCAAGCAAATAAGAGGCTCAACCTCAGGCTTCAAGGCTCAAGCGTCAGAAGGCTCAAGCGTCAGTCTTCGTTGGCTAGCCAACCGACTTCCGGATGTCTTCCTGCTTTTCCCGCAAGACATCCCTCTGACTCGCTGGTGGCCGGCGTAGGTGTGCCAACGCGTGTGCTCGTTACATACTACTACTGTACTGGCTATTTAGGGTCCCAGTGCCCCAAATACATTTACCATTCTATGATCCCCGATCCCCGATGCTGACATGCCAAATTCTCTTAGGTACAATAAACCACGGTTTGTTCTTTGACACTCCGGTAGCGGAGGCCGATACTGCGTGTATGAACAAACCTGTGCCCAGGTAATACAGTATTGAGAGCAGAACTGGGAATGTACCCACTTAAGACAAACAGAGACGTGCGATAAGTTGAAATGGCAATACAAAGTAAAGAACATGCCAAATAAGAGGTTGCCAGCCATAGCCTGATAAAGCTGTATGGGAGAAAGTAACCAAAGGGCGAGCTGGAATAAGGTGGGATAGCGTAGTCGAGAAAGTATGGAAGGAATATAGGAAACCAAAAAGAGACTGCTGGCCATAGAGAAATTTAGCGGATACAAGACAGAAGTGAAAGAAAGGATAGAAAGAAGGGAAAGGCTAGCGCTGAAGAAAGAAGGTGGAAGGGGAAGAACACTTAGAGATGTACGGGGGGTTGAGAGAAGGAATAGGAATGAAAAGGTATCTGCACGGCCCAATGCGACTTCGCGAAAAAGCTGAAACTGCGATTTCGTGTAGGGGACCTGGACCTGCCAGAAAGAAGAAGGAGGTATACCAGTAGCCGGGAGGAGGAGGAAGTAGATGCACAGATGTGCCCATGTGGCAAAGCCATAGAGAGTAGAATTCACATAGTGGGAGAATGTGAAAGGTACAAGGAGGAAAGGGATGTGCTAGAGGAGGAGATGAGGAAAATAGACGAGTGTGACATGGAGCAGTTTGGTACACTAAATAGTAGCGAGAAAACGATCGCTATCTTAGGAGATAGATGGTGGCCACAGGCGGCGAAGCAGGAAGGGGATAAGATTAGCAAAAGTTTCTTTGTAATATATGGAAACAACGTAATGAGCGCCCAAGTGTTGGAGGTGTCTCTATTAGGAGTAGGAACGGTGCTCCGTCTCGAAAGGGATGCGTGGTCAATGGTCAAATGACTAAGGCAAGCAACAAATGAGTACGCCCCCCCCCCCCCCCCCCCCCCCGGCTCTTTGTTCCTTCCAGGGGGGGGCGGCTCCAGCACCGAGCAAAGCCGACCTTCTTCGAGCGGCGGGCGACTGGAACAACACCTCGGCGCGGTCGATTCCGCCGAAATCCCTTCCCTCCCGGTCATGGTCCCGTCGGCACCCGCTGTCTCCCGGGCGGTAGGCTTCCCGGCTGGACCACGAATAGGAACCATAACATCGGTCGCCGCTAAGAACACCCGAGGTGCGCTCGACGGGCCGGGTCGAGGCGCCGGCGGCAGAAACAACGGGACACAGGCAGACAATTCGCGATCGCTTAGGGGCGGGGGTGACGCAGGATTTGGTTCTTCGGCGATAAGCAGGGCCGTCGACGAGCAGCCGCCGCTCACAAGGAGACCCTCGGACGTGGGACAGGCGATCGGCGGGAGAAGAGCGCGCGACAGGAAGGGAGGAGGAGGAGGGAAGTAGATGCACAAATGTGCCCATGTGGCAAAGCCATAGAGAGTAGAGTTCACATAGTGGGAGAATGTGAAAGGTACAAAGAGGAAAGGGATGTGCTAGAGGAGGAGATGATAAAAATAGACGAGTGTGACATAGAGCAGTTTGGTACACTAAGTAGTAGCGAGAAAACGATCGCTATCTTAGGAGATAGATGGTGGCCACAGGCGGCGAAACAGGAAGGGGATAAGATTAGCAAAAAGTTTATTTGTAATATATGGAAACAACGTAATGAGCGCCCAAGTGTTGGAGGTGAGTAGGAACGGTGCTCCGTCTCGAAAGGGATGCGTGGTGCAATTAATCTAATATGAAGCAGCACACATGATGTCCCACCCCCCCGGCCTTCGCACTGCCATAGGCACCTGGGAGTGCATCGTGGCGTAATTGTTCCAGGTACACGCGCAATACACCTGGTATAGTAAATGCTCTCTCCTGCTCGCAACGTCAACACCGTGCAACGTTTCGACGCATGACTAAGATGGCGCATGCCGCCATCCAGAAAAAACGGGTTAACCGCGGTTCTTGGAAACCCAGCAGGCGTGCAAAACACTGCGCATCCAGCCGGATAACGTTTCCGGTACGCAAAGGGGTTCCATTAAACCCTGACCTTTTACGCGCACGGACGCGCTGAACTGCGGACAAAGAAGCGGCGCCCGGTGTAGGCATACTCTCGAAAAATAAACGCGATACAAACGACTGCGAGGAACCCGCATCTATCAAAGCTTTGCCGGCCCGTGGCGAGCGTCTTGCATGCGATCCCGCGTGTTTTTTTACATGGGTTGTCTGGTGAGAGGGGTTCATTTTTATAACCCCCCCTCTGAAACGGTGAAATTCTGGCAAAAAGCAAAACAAACTGGGGTGTCTATCACAAACGTGTCTATCACAGACGGGTTTCGGGAGTCTGCATCCTCATGATGAGACTCTGACCACGCTGGTACCCAAATCAACTTACTGTTACAACCGACAAAGGCGGCGGCTTGCCGTCCCCACCGATCGAGAGTATGTGCGTACGACGTTTAAGCGAAAGCACAGGGGATTTCGTCGGCGCTACAGGCTCGACCAACTTGGAAGCATACGTGGGTGTCGCGCCGCCTGCTTCAGCGATCAACGACAAGGGTGCAACACTGTAGAAATTTGAAACTTCTCCGCAATTAACATTACTCTGCAGTTCACCTAAACAAGGAACCTTGCCAACAGATGCTCCGAGTAGACTCGACACTCCGAGTAAGTGTACTCGGAGTATCGAGTATTTTTCGTACTCCGAGTACTGAGAGTATTAGAGTACTGGTGGCCTAATACTCGGAGTACTTGGAGTATGAGCAGTACTGAAGGCCCAAATACTCCGAGTACTGGGAGTATGAGCGGTACTTATACTCGAGTACAAGCAGTACTCGGAGTAAAAACATCTAAATTACTCGGAGTACTCCGAGTATCGGGAGTATTGGACACCGAAATACTGCGAGTACACAAAGTACCTGAAGTATTTTTTTCTCGAAAACACTCTAATTATACTCCGAGGTAATGGGAGCATCTGTGAATTTTTAAATGCTATAAACGCCAGTCACATGTTCCCAGGACCTGGGAGGAATGACGGCCGAGTCTTTAAAATGATGCAAAGATGCTCCTAACGTACTTCACACTCCGAGTATACTCGGAGTATCGAGTACATTTCGTACTCCGAGTACTCAAGAGTATAAGAGTATCAGCGGCCTGAATACTCGGAGTACTTGGAGTATGAGCAGTACTGAAGCCCCAAATACTCGGAGTACAAGGAGTACCCGCAGTATCGGACCCCGAAATACTCCCGAGTAAAGCAGTATCGAGAGTGTTCATACCCGAAATCCTCCGAGTACGGAGCAATATCCTGGAGTATCGAGCCCCGAAATACTCCGAGTACACGAAGTACCTGGAGTATTTTATCTCCAATACTCCTTACTCGATGTAAACGTGTCATCTACACGAACACATATGCGCAAAATAACAGAGGTGAAACCCAGAAAGAAATACGATGGGGTGAAGCGGCATGGCAACGTTGTGCCTCCGCTCGTAGACCAACTATTGTGATGGCTACCTCTGGATCAGTTGTTGCCCTGTCCCCAGCATGTGCTGACCAAACGGGGCAACACGCCCGCGATGATCAAGATGGGGTGTGTGTCAGGGCCAAGGGAATTACACCCCCCCCCGACTAACACTCATTCGGGGAACAGAGGAAGTAAGTAGTCCGATAGTTGTATCACAAGGCACTACGTGATCTTCTTGGCTTCGCTATGCCGATACGCGTATTTGGTCGTGTGTGTGTTTCTCTCTCTCCCTGTGTCTTTCTCTCGCGCTTTCTCTGTGTCCGTTTGTTCCATTGGCACCGCCCGCTTTAAGGCAGATTCGCGGCCACTGGCCCACAGAAGGCGAAGGTATATTTTCAGTAATAGGCCAATTATACTCGTGTATTCGGCCATATAAGAGGCGACCAGAACATGAACAGCACAACAGCCCCAAATTGACGGCGTAAAGAAGCTGCCTTCCGTCAGGAACTACTGTAAAAATATCCATGAATGTCACTAGCGCAGGGGGTGAAATAACGGACCAGTACGAACCGCAAACTGACTGGTCAAAGGACGCGGTGTGGTGGCATCGCGTCCCCCCCACTCGTACACCACTCTTGTGATGATAATATTTTATCTACTACTATCCTCTCGCGCTTTCTTGTAAGTTTTCTCTCGCGCTATGCCCTCGCATAGGGTGGTTTTCCGCCATGTCCGGCGACGCGGTACACCCGTCGCTCACCAGTAAATGTCTACTGCATGCAGTAGGTGGTCTCCTATCTGTTGCCCTATCTGTTGCCCCGGGACCAACCGGCCCGGGAAAAATTATACAGCCTTGATTGAGGCTCCGCAGGAAATATACACACGTATATATACCTGTCTACGGCAGGGACCAGGGGCGCTATATATATAAGAAATCGCGCGGTACAGCTGTCGCTCGCTGTTTTTTTTTTTGCTCTGCAGCAGCGGTAGTTTCATACCTACCAGCACCCCGGGACCAATCGGCCCCAGGAAATTGTATACCGGTGCATGAGTACCTGTCTGCAACCGGCGCGCTATGTATATAATTAGTAGTGAAATGCTGTTAAGCGCCGGCAGGGAAAAAAACAAACAACCTTACCTAACACCATTATTGTCGGGTCTGTTATCATGTCTGCACCAGGGGCCAGGCGTACTATATGAAAGGTCAGTCGTGCCACGCAGCGCCATTATTGGCTGCGGCCTCTGGTGCTAGAAACGACGAGGGTGACTCCACCCTCATGTAGCGGAAGGGCGCCACCCTTGAGCGACCGCCCCCACAATTTCGTGGCGGCGGCCGCCCCCCGTTGTGACTCCACAGCGGGCAACTGTGCTGCTCGCTGGCGGCCTGGTAGGCCGCCGCGAGCCAGCAAACATATACATAGACGTATCAACATCTGCATCGAAGGTCAGACGGCATCATACTTCGAAGTATGTATGTACCACACCTACAATATACCAGGTATGTATAAGGGACCCTATAAGTGGTATGATATAGTGTAGGGTCTGTTGTCAATGTCTACACCAGGGGCCGGGCGTGCTATATACATTAGTAGTGTAACGCAACGCCGTTATTGGCTTCGACCTCTGGTGCTAGCTAGACAAGACGAGGGTGACTTCCCCCTCATGCAGCAGAAGGGCGCCACCCTTGACCGACCGCACCCCCCACGATTCCGTGGCGGCGGCCTCCCCCCGTTGCGACTTCACAGCGGGCAACTGTGCTGCTCGCCGGCCTGGTAGGCCGCCGCGAGCCAGCAAACATATACATAGACGTATCAGCATCTGCATCAAAGGTCAGACGGCATCATATATATTGAACCACACCTACACTACATGCATCAGGGATCTCATAATTGGTACGATATAGTGTAGGGTCTGTTGTCAATGTCTACACCAGGGGACGGGCGTATTATACAAAATTAGTAGCGCAACGCCGTTATTGGCTTTGGCCTCTGGTGCTAGACAAGACGAGGGTGACTCCACCCTCATGCAGTAGAAGGGCGTTACTCTTGAGCGACCGCCTCCACGATTCCGTGGCGGCGGCCGCCCCCCGTTGCGACTCCACAGCGGGCAGCTGTGCTGCTCGCCGGCCTGGTAGGCCGCCGCGAGCCAGCAAAACATATACATAAGACGTATCAACATCTGCATCGAAGATAAGACGGCATCATACGTATGTACTATAATATCTGTATCAGGGACCCTATAAGTGGTATGATATAGTGTAGGGTCTGTTGTCAAAGTCTGCACCAGGGGCCGGGCGTATTATATAAACATTAGTAGTGTAACGCAACGCCGGTATTGGCTTCGGCCTCTGATAGCTAGACAAGACGAGGGTGACTCCACCCTCATGCAGCAGAAGGACGTTACTCTTGAGCGACCGCAACCCCCAGGATTCCGTGGCGGCGGCCGCCCCCCGTTGCGACTCCACAGCGGGCAACTGTGCTGCTCGCCGGCCTGGTAGGCCGCCGCGAGCGAGCAAAACGTATACATAGCCATATCAACATCTGCATCAAATATGAGACGGCATCGTATGCATGTACCACACCTACACTACATGCATCAGGCACCATATAAGTGGTATGATATAGTGTAGGGTCTGTTGTCAAAGTCTGCACCAGGGGCCGGGCGTATTATATAAAAAATAGTAGTGTAACGCAGGTATTGGCTTCGGCCTCTGGTGCTAGCTAGACAAGACGAGGGTGACTCCACCCTCATGCAGCAGAAGGGCGCCACCCTTGAGCGATCGCATCCCCACGATTCCGTGGCGGCGACCGCCCCCCGTTGCGACTCCACAGCGGGCAACTGTGCTGCTCGCCGGCCTGGTAGGCCGCCGCGAGCCAGCAAAACGTATACATAGACGTATCAACATCTGCATCAAAGGTCAGACGGCATCGTATGCATGTACCATACCTACACTATATGTATAGGTACCAAATGGACATTTTCCCGGAATGATTTCGCTTTTTACCTCCGGCCGCGGGTCTTTTCTCGCGCTATCGGCTGCGGGGCACGCGGGGGGGCCGCGTGTACGCCACGAAGCACGTGCGGGTCCCGACCGAGGCCCGTGGGGCGTGCTCTGGGTCTTCAAAATCGCAAATTCTGGCAAATAACTCAGGGGAGGCGTTCCGACTTGACACCGCCTCGCAACTACTCTGAAAAACCTTTTTTCATCCCCGGGTATGAACTTTGATGGTTCGTTTTTGACCCGTCGCATGAACGAAACACACAAAGCACGCACCACGCACGAGAAAACAAGGACCACACCGACATCGAACCAGGCACGCATCAAGCGTCGTGCAGCAGTAGTTGATACCATGTTGCATACGTCTGCTCTGTCTGGGCTGCGTACAGCAGTAGTAGCAGTTGTACGGCACGCTTGATAACTTTATGTAAATTTGTAATTTGGTTCCAATATTTGGGAATCTACGTAGAGCACAAATACACAGATCTACGAGTACGTATCATATGTACCAGCATGCAGACTTCGAAGTATCATATCTACGACCTCTCTCTATTTTCCAACGATAGGCAGATCTACACACATACGAACACGACTATTTTGGTACAGCAGCACTACTGCTGTACTTTGCGGATACATGTCTCTACAGTAGTCTAGGCTACAAACTGCGAAGCAGCCAAGGCGCCGTTTGTCGAACAGCACAGCACAGCAGTACTACAGCAGAAGAAGCTGCAGACCCCGCAGTGTGCCCGGGACAGCTACGAGTAGCAGGGGGGACCCAGCAGGCTAGTTGTGACAGCTACGAAGCACTGATTTGCTGTGTTCTGTCTCTCATTGTGTATGCGTGTGTGCATGTTTGATGTATGCCATTCCAGCAAAACCTCCGCCTCGCCCGGATATTCAGGATATATTGCTGTGTTTTTGTTTGCGCTGTGCCACCTTCTCCTCGAGGTTTCGAGGTCGCCATGTGCTGCTCGTTCGCCAGCGCCCAGCGGGTGCCTTGGGGAGTCGCTTCCTGGCAACAATCGGTGTACGCAGCAGTGTCAGCTGTATAGGCCCTCATACCGTTTTTTGGACATGTCGTTGGGTTGCGTGGATTACACACGAATTACCTTTATCAGGCGCATTTACTACAAAACAGTATAGAATAGCCACGACGAAAAAAATGTCGCAGATCGTGATTTCGCTTTTGTCAGGTCATTTCACAAAATGGCGTCAAGATTCACGAGTTGTTCTTCGTGAATCTACTCGACATAACAAATCACCATTCAACACAAATATATACAGTAGTAGTGGGTGTCTGCATTTATTTCATAAATTGTGTGCCAAGAAAAATGAGCTCAGATTGGCACGAACAATAGAAAACGTTGTTTAGAAATACAGCTCACCACTGTGGGATCGACTTTAAATCCAACACAAAATAGTTAGATCGACTTCGGAAACAAAATAAGTCGTTGAGCCCGGACACTAAACTGAAGTTTCTTAACACCGGGAGCCCACTGTACCTCAGATACGATATTATCTCGCGACATTTGTTTCGGTAGGAATGGCCGTCGCTCCTACTTTTTCCTTTAAACAATACAGCAGCAGTATATGCCACGGTTTGCTCCAAAAAGAGAACTATGAAGCATGTGCGATCTATTTTCAACTTGCGACACCCCCGGGATTTGAAGTGACCAGCATCCCGAAGGGGAACCTTGTAAGTGGTACGATATAGTGTAGGGCCTGTTGTCAATGTCTGCACCAGGGGCCGGGCGTACTACTGCACATAAAATTAGTAGTGTAAGGCAACGCCGGTATTGGCTTCGGTCTCTGGTGATAGCTAGACAAGACGAGGGTGACTCCACCCTCATGCAGCAGAAGGGCGTTACTCTTGAGCGACCGCCTCCACGATTCCGTGGCGGCGCCCACCCCCCGTTGCGACTCCACAGCGGGCAACTGTGCTGCTCGCCGGCCTGGTAGGCCGCCGTGAGCCAGCAAAACATATACATAGACGTATCAACATCTGCATCGAAGGTCAGACTGCATCATATATATGTACCACACTTACAATATATGTATCAGGGACCCTATAAGTGGTATGATATAGTGTAGGTTCTGTTGTCAAAGTCTGCAGCAGAGGCCGGGCGTACTATATAAAAATTAGTAGTGTAACACAGGTATTGGCTTCGGCCTCTGGTGCTAGCTAGACAAGACGAGGGTGACTCCACCCTCATGCAGCAGAAGGGCGATACACATGATGCCGCTCTATCTTCTGATGCAGATGTTGATACGTCTATGATATGTTTTGCTGGCTCGCGGCGCCTACCAGGCCGGCGAGCAGCACAGTTGCCCGCTGTGGAGTCGCAACGGGGGGCGGCCGCCGCCACGGAACTGTGGGGCGGTCGCTCAAGGTCGCCCTTCTGCTGCATGAGGGTGGAGTCACCCTCGTCTTGCTCTAGCACCAGAGGCCAAAGCCAATACCGTTGCGTTACACTACTAATTTATATAGTACGCCCGGCCCCTGTGCAGACTTGACAACAGGCCTACACTATATCTACCACTTATGAGGTCCTGATGCACGTAGTGTAGGTGTGGTTCAATACATATGATGCCGTCTGACCTTTGATGCAGATGTTGATACGTCTATGTATACGTATCTCTCCTCCCCGGTGGGAGAGGATACGTATTTACAATAGATGCGGTGATCAGCATCTGCATCAAAGGTCAGACGGCATCATATATATTGAACCACACCTACACTACATGCATCAGGGATCTCATAATTGGTACGATATAGTGTAGGGTCTGTTGTCAATGTCTACACCAGGGGACGGGCGTATTATACAAAATTAGTAGCGCAACGCCGTTATTGGCTTTGGCCTCTGGTGCTAGACAAGACGAGGGTGACTCCACCCTCATGCAGCAGAAGGGCGTTACTCTTGAGCGACCACCTCCATGATTCCGTGGCGGCGCCCGCCCTGTGTTGCGACCCCACAGCGGGCAGCTGTGCCGTTCGCCGGCCGAGTAGGCCGCCGCGAGCCAGCAAAACATTATACATAGACGTATCAACATCTGCATCGAAGGTCAGACTGGCATCATATTATGTGACCACACTTACAATATATCGTCATCAGGGACCTCATAAGTGGTATGATATAGTGTAGGCTGTTGTCAAGTCTGCACAGGGGCCGGGCGTACTATATAAAAATTAGTAGTGTAACACAGGTATTGGCTTTGGCCTCTGGGTGCTAGACAAGACGAGGGTGACTCCACCCTCATGCAGCAGAAGGGCGCACCTTGAGCGACCGACCGCCACAGTTCCGTGGCAGCGGCCGCCCCCGTTGCGACTCCACAGCGGGCAACTGTGCTGCTCGCCGGCCTGGTAGGCGCCGCGAGCCAGCAAAACATATCATAGACGTATCAACATCTGCATCAAAGTAGACGGCATCATATGTATGTACCACAGTACCTACCCACCCTTGAGCGACCGCATCCGCCACGATTCCGTGGCAGCGGCCGCCCGCCGTTGCGACTCCACAGCGGGCAACTGTGCTGCTCGCCGGCCTGGTAGGCCGCCGCGAGCCAGCAAAACATATACATAGACGTATCAACATCTGCATCAAAGGTCAGACGGCATCATATGTATGTACCACATAAGTTCACCTAGTGTAGTTCAGTTTTGGACACGCATAACATGCTGTAGGGATTTTAGGTGTACCTCTTCGGACTTGTGTATCCTTTCCCTGCTAAGTGTACGTGTTCTTTAGGATTCTCTGATGGCTCTAGCACTTTTGTGACCACGGGCCGTGATCTTGCTAGATCAGACTATAGGGATTAGCAACTGAAACGAGTTTAATGTGAAGATAAAACAACAACAACAAACTAGCAGCAGTACATATACCGGTCGCTCCGGTGATCTAGCAGTTACGTACGTAGGTCGCAAAGATGACGGAAATCAGGGGTTCGAGTCTCCGTATGGAGATTTTTATTATCCAATGTGACACCAACTGTCGCAAGCGCCTATTATAACGTGGGTACGTAGGCACAATGCGACGAGAGTCGACGAGAGGAGACAGCAGTAGTGCTGGAATATTAGCGCGACAAAAATGCAGGGCACGTACCATAGTGGAAAGGGAAGAGGAGAGCCTACTTAGTGATGCCGGATCTGAATTACGCCTGAGAGGGAGAGAGAAAAGAAGGGCGAAAGCAATAAAGGGGATGGAAACAAATACCCTGGTACCTGGTAACTCAAGTTCATTATTTGAAGGATTTCTCAAGATCGGGTGAGTTGTTGGCGAATTCAAATGAAAACGCCTACTCGTATAATATATATATGTTTGTCTTCTCTCGTATGCCGTTCGTTGTATTCGCGCTCGTTTTCTCTCTCGCTCTTGTTAATAGTCGTAACTGAGATCCGGGGTCGGTGAGCAGGCTCTTCATCCCCATCCCCACCTTTGTGCGTGCCTTGCACCTTTGTCGCGATAACAATTCAGCAGTTTCTTGCTCCGTCGACGCGTATCATACACTTCCGGCCCTCTCATAAGAAAGTGCCCCACAAGAAACTCAGCCTAAACATTACGGGGGAAAAGCACAGCACAGCTCGGTCGTCAAGTTGTGAAGTACGAAAAACAGGAAATCGACAAAACTGAGAAAGAAGACGTACTCGTACACATTTGTACGTACGTACATATGATACGAGTATACTCGTACGTACTCGTACTCGAAAAAAAATCCCATCGTGCCAATTGCGCCGCAAAAAACAAAAAAAAGTGTTGACGTCTTTCGCGTTCTGTCAGCCTTGATGCTCCCCGTCCCTCTGTGATCACGTCGCCATCGATTCGGTCCGGGTCGAGCTCTACTGCCTCTCTGCCCCAGTGAGCCCCGTGGCCCGCCTCGCATGAAGCCCGGTGCTCACCGTGGCCCTCGTTCGCCCGCTCCAATAATGAGGTGTTCAAATCGCCTGGTTCTCTCTCTGAAAACATATATGTTCCGATAAATAAGCACCGCTTGAATGTTCGTTTACAATTATAAAGGACCCTTATAATTCTGACATACTGGATTGATACAGCAAGGAGCAACGCAGACAAAGACCCTTCATGCTTCCCTCGTGTCTCGGTGGACACGCCACGCCTAGCCACGAAAAAGACGACCGCGCTCCTTCTGACCCCCCCTCTACTGGCCAGCGCCCTCCAATACCCGCGATGGCGCCGGGCTCGCCCGCGCTGCCGTGCTGTCTGGGCACACACACGAACCCAAAACTGAAAGAGGAAGAAGCCTCTCGACAGCTAATAAAGTATATAGGGAACAAAGAGAGAAAGCATGAGCAAGTAATGAACGGAGGCGGTGTTCGAAGTGGGAGCTCTGAGAGACCAGGGATGAGGGATCCTTGGGGGAGATATTAGTAAGGCTATGTCCATTGGCATGGAAGGGTGACACCACCCTCACTCGCCCGTCGCCACGCTACGGCGGCGGCTTTCGCTGGCAGCCTGGTACAGCCATCGCGTGCCAGACATAAAAAGGTTTGTAGCTGTTATCATCAATACGAGTACGTATCATATTCTGCCTCATCATGGGCAATGCTTTCGCCGGCGGCCCGATACGGTCGTGGCGCGCCGGACAACAACACCTACACTCTGCATCATTAGGGACAATAAACTCGCACGAGTGTTGTCGGCAGAGTGGCATAAACTGCAGTATAGATTGTTATCGCATGGGGGGGTGACATCACCCTCACACGTCCACCGCCACTCAACGGCGGCGACCTCTGGCGACCTGGTACAGCCACCCCGAGCCAGACAATAATGGGTTGCCTCATCAAGGGCAATACCTTCGCTGGCGGCCTATTACGATCAGGGTCCGCCAGAAACATGTGAAGTAGCGAACACCTACGTTCTGCATCCTTCGGGACAATAAACTCGTAAAATTCGTACAAGTGTTGTCGGCAGAGTAGTATAAACTGCAGTGTAGATTGTTGTCGCATGGAGGGTGACACCTCGTCACACGTTCACTCAACGGCCGCGATTTTCGCTGCCGGCCTGTTACAGCCATCGCGTGGCAGACAATAATAGGTACCGATAGCAGACGGTCTATACGAGTACCTACATTCGGCCTCAAAGGGCGAAGCATACCTCGCATTGTATCCTATGTACAATAGCAGTACGTGCGTACCTACATACACCCTCGCGACTTCACATCGTACGGCATACTCGCATCGTATATATGTACAGCTACTGTTGCATTACAGATATGTACCGCAGTACTCGTACTATCGCTGGATAACTGCTGTGAGATTTTTCGTACGACGTACATCATATACAACAGTACAGGACACCTAGTAAGAAACAGGCTAATAGGAAAGCCAGGCTGAGATTTAGAGGAAATATATGAAATTCGGGAGTCGTTATCTTGAAATTAGTGTTGAAAGCACCCGTTCTCGAATAAGAAACCCAGCCTGGAACATATTTCCTGTTTCTTATTAAAGTGTCCTGTACTGCTGCTGTATATTAGGTACCTGGTACCTGGCATCTCACAACAGACCGTATCGTGTCCTGGTTAGTACTACAAGCACCTAGCCACCTGACACACACACCACACGCACCACATGTGAAGGACGGTAGGCCCCGCCAGATAGTCCCCCTGTCGTCCTAGCGGCCATAACTCGCAGCTCCAAACCAGGTGATCCGACGATGCAAGTGCGGTGTGCATATTCAAAGTCCTCCACACGCCCACCAAGTAAGAGGCTCAACCTCAGGCTTAAAGGCTCAAGCGTCAGTCTAATAAAGGCTCAAGCGTCAGTCTTCGTTGGCTAGCCAACCGACTTCCGGATGTCTTCCTGCTTTTTCCGGAAGACATCCCTCTGACTCGCTGGTAGCCGGCGTCGGTGCGCCAACGCGTGCGCTCGTAACATACTACTACTGTACTGCCTATTTAGGGTCCCAGTGTCCCAAATAAATTTACCATTCTATGATCCCCGATCCCCGATGCTGACATGGTAATTTCTCTTAGGTACAATAAACCACGGTTGGTTCTTTGACACTCCGGTAGCGGAGGCCTATACTGCGTGTACGAACAAACCTATCCTTCTTCTGGTGTTTTTGCCGTGGATATTTCGTCTGTCCCTTCCTTTTGTTTTATCAAGTTGCCCCAAGTCCTTTCAGGCCTGTGGGTTACTTTGGAGGGGTGCTGTGGAGTCTGGGGATGTTCCTCTGGCATATCCACGGGTTTAGACCTGATACGTAGGCATGCATGTTCTTGCGTGAACCGCAACATGTAACCGCTATGGGACCGTCGCCGGTACGACGCTTGATAATGACACTCTGTTTCTCTCTCTGTTATTGATCTGGGTCCATCCGCCGAGCCCGGTGTTACAGCGATGCTGGCCCCGGGCCCCTGCTGAGTACAGGACTGTGGGTGTGGAGGTGTGAGTGACTTGCTTTCCCCGCGAGTACACCATACATTTACAGTTGTACCCGGGACAGTATCTCTCAAAAATGGGTACAATTTTCTTTCGGCCAATGGCGTGGCTCGCTGGGGGTGTTTTTTACTTGATTCCAGGCTGTACCCGTTTTTGAGTGAACACCGACCGGGTATACCCGTTTTTGGGTATTGCCCAAGTAATTATGATGCGAAAAAAACTCAAGAGCAACAGAGGATATGTACTCGTAGGGAGGTAGAGTACGGGCGTCGTCGACAACAACAAATTATATGTACTCGTAGGGAGGTGGAGTATGAGCAGAAGCGTAAGCACAAACATAATCAGCACCGCAGCTTTTTTTTCTTCGGACAAAACAAATAGCATATGAAACGAGGGTGGTCGAATTTTTTTTTTTCGACACCTCACGTCAAATTGTTCAACTTTTACGTTTTGACAGGGGGGGGGGGTACCTGAGACCATCCCCTCCCTCTACGCCTACACAAAACCTATATAAATGAACACAGGGGACGGTAGAGGGCCGCCCCCCCCCCTGCTTGATACAAGGCCTTTCATACTACTACAATACCAGGGCGGCCGCAGGCCTATGAGCTGCAGCTGCGTAGAGGCAGCGACTGCAGCAGGAGAGTCGAGGGAGAGTAGTGAGCGGTACAAAGGAGCTATGAGCTCGATCGAAGGTGGACCAGAAGGTCCCGAAGAGCCGTGGGATCCACAGGCTTGGATGGATAAGCACTGCCTGAAGAAGGTCGCGACGGACGGGGCCTCTGTATCAGTCCAGTCAATCAGAAGTGGTCGACGCCTTGATGCCCTATACTCGCCCTGCCCTATATCGTATACTTCGAGTATACGAGTACCTGGTATCTGGTATCATAATACTCGTATATACCGGTACGTACCTGTGGTACCTCATATAACCATGTTGCCTTGCCTTACCACCGAGCTGCAGCAGCATGCTTGCTCGCACAGGTGAATCTTGGTACTACAGCAGCAAGCAGTACTCGTAGCGCTTCCCGCAGCTACAGCAGTCGAACATTGCAAGCCGTTGCTTCGTGTGTTTCTGGGTGGGGACTTGGATGCCGTATTTAGACGAGCCACGATGTATTCATACTGGTGTGGGTAGACCCTTTTACTCACAATCTCGATCTACTATATCTCGGTAGCACTACTTGTACGAGTAATTGCCCCGGTCTGCCCTACGTAGCGGTACTACAGTAGTATTAATAGTACCTCCTTAATACTGCACTGCTGCTGTACGTGCGGAGAATATTTATTTTCGACCGGCGCTACAGCAGTATAACCTGGTAGAACACTGCGAATCGTTGCTTGGGTTGTTTCATGTTGGTTCTGTGTGGGGACGTGAGCGCCGTGTTCCACGAACCACCTGGTACGAGTAGACAATCTTACTGCTTCTGTAAATATCCTGTACCTATCTGTCGGAGATGTGATGTTACTCGTACGTTATTTGACTTGTTGCGAGGGTTTGCATTGCCCGGTACTAGCTGTTACACAAAAACATACACCGAACTGACCGACACACCCTGCTGGATACACCGGATACACCACCAGTATACACAAGGTATATTCGTACACGAAAAAATAAAATAAAAAAGTGGTAAACTTTTTTTTTTCGGCCTCTGGTGGGGGGGGGGGGGGGGTTAGGTGTATGATATCCAAATCCTCGGCCGCCCCTGTATGAAATGAAATAAAAAAACAAAATGCTTGTCCATTTTTATAGCGTGCGCGTTTTTTCTGGTGGGTTGTTTCCTGGTAAATGCGGGATAATTATTGCGGAAAACTATGCAAAAAAAACTCAACAACAGAGTATATGTACTCGGGAGGTAGAATCTGCACCGCTCTCTTATAATCCACAAAACAAATATAATATGGAAATAAAGGAGAAAAAAATAATTTGCTGTTCGTTTTGATTGCGTGCGCATTTTTTCTGGTCGGTTGTTTCCTGGTTAATGCGGGCTAATGATCTGGTGCGTTGATAGAGAGAGCACAGCTGGAGTCGGCATTCGAATTTTGGCTACAACGGAATATTTGTACTCATAGGGAGGTGGAACATGGGCAACACCGACAACAAAGTGTATGTACGCGTAGGAAGGTGTAGTATGACCAGAAGCATAAGCACAAACAGCATCAGCACCGCGCTTTATTTTCTTCTAACAAAACAAATATCAGCAGCAGCAGCAGTAAGAACCATGCAAAACAAAACCCAACAATACCAGAGTGTATGTATTCGTAGAGAGGTGGAATCAGCACCGCAGCTTTCTTTTCATCCAGCGAAAAAATATCATATACTTGCTCGTTCATAATTGATGGCGTGCGTGTTTTTTCTGGTCGATTGTTTCCGGATAAATGCGGGCTTATAATCACGAATAACCATGCGAAAAAATACTAACAACAGAGTGTATGTAGGGAGGTGGAGTATGGGCAACAACGAATATGAGGAGTGATTGCAGCATCAGCAGCAGCATCGGCAGCAGCAGTAAAATCATCAAGGCTTATCACGGTATTTTGACGGGACGGTAACGACGGTAACGGCGGGACGGGACGATAAAACCGTCGTTAAAGTGTTCCCGTCGTCCCGTCAAATCCCGTCCCGCCGACAACTTCTCCAACCGTTGAACTTTACCGTCCCGTCCCGTCATCGAAATCTGCCCCGTTGAACTTTACCGTCCCGTCCCGTCAAGAAAATCGCTCCCGTTGAAAGTTACCGTCCCGTCCCATCGAGATACTGTCATGTACCGTCCCGTCCCGTCACTGCACCGTTGTCTTTACCGTCCCGTCCCGCCGACAAAACTTGTCTCTACCGCCAAGATTCACCCCTGCCCGTTGTCTCTTCCCGTCATTCCCACCAAGAATCTACGAATTGACAAAAAATGTTTTTTCACATTGGTTTGTACATTAAAATTAAACTAAAGTTACACGAATTTACGAATTTACGAATTTACGAATTTACGAATTACGAAAATTCCGAAATAATTAATATGAAACATCAAAATATCAAAATTTGAAATAATGAAATAGACATATATATCATCAGCATCGATGCCTCTCGTGGTTTTGGAAATCACCGAAGTCCCTCCTTTCGCCTGGGCTCCAGACCGAAATGGAAACGCGTCAGCTCTCGGCGCCTCGCCCGCGCTTTCTCGTCCGTTCTCTAGCGGGTTGCCTTCTCCGGCCTCCGACGGGCCTGTTCCCGCTCGCGCTCTCTCGAGGTCGCGCGTCGCCGCCGAGCGCGGCGGCCTTCAATCCGTAGGCTGTTGCGAGACGGCGGGACATTGACACTTTTTCTTCGAGGCAGGAAGGCTATTTGCGGGGCGTCGAGGTTGTTTCTTCGAGGCAGCAAGATCATTTTGTGGTTGTTTCTTGGAGATACTCGTACTCATACGTATAATAGCGAGGTTCTACGTATACGTTATTTTTACCTGTATTTGTTCCAGGATCTTGGGCTTTGTTTTTGGTCGCGAGCTTCGATAGCTCGGTCTCGCAAATACGAGTACCTACCCCCAACTACCTCCCTGAGCTAGCTTTAGTCCCTTCCACCCCTTCGGCCTTGCTTCGTCGGGATACGAGTACGATACTACAGCAGCGAGCACGGCAGTCTTTGTACAGTACTTAAAGTAGAACAGTACAGTAGTAGTACAATAATACGACAACAAACAGTTCAGCCGATTTTTTCTCGGGTGGATTCACGCTGCTGCAGCTCCCTTTTCAGGGTAGAAATATGAGTTTGTACGTAGAACAACAGCGTAGTACCAGGTACAAAATTACTGTTTTGTACGTACGATGTAGCGGGCAGCCGGTCTGTAGCACTGCTGCTGCAGTAGTACGTACTGCTGTACAGCAGTACTACTGTGGTTGTAGTGTATAGTGCTGTAGATACGAGTAGTCTGCTCCGACACGAGAGTCAGAGAAGGATTGAGACCCCCTCCCCGTTGCCGCCAGCTTTGAAATATTTCAACTATATCCACGCGAACCGCTCGCTCGGCACGAAGTGTTTTCGCCGCACGACCAAAACTGAGCCCAACACCGGGACCGCGACTGGTACATTTCTGACAGAAACTGATAAATGAAGTTGCGAACTGAGTATCAACACAGTTAGCGTTTCCTTCTTCCTGCGAAACTTGGCATTGCCTTGACTCTGTACGTATGTGTCAAATATCAAAACACGAGCGATCGCCATCACATTGTTGTCGTAAATCTCACAAACTATCCTTAAAACTGAGACTATCCACGGAACACCGAAAGCGACTGATCACATTTCTGAGACTGACTACTGTTGAGACTGAGAAATGAGGTTGCGAGCTGAGAATTTCAACGCGCCGCATTCCCTTCTTCCTGCAACACTTGGCATTGCCTTGATTCTGCACGTCAGATATCGAAACACGACCGAGCGTCATCACATTGTCGTACATATCAAGGATGGTACGAAATAACTGATGTGCCAGGTATATTGCCCTGTCCGAAGCATCGCCGGCACCCATGCGGAGCCCTTGTATTTTTTTATTATTGGGATACGAATTTCCCGCCAAATCTTATTATGGGGATACGAGTTCCAAGATGAATTTCTATTCACGTACGGTTCGTACGAGTGTTTCACAGAAGCTCCGAGTATACTCGTACTCGGAGTATCGAGTATTTTTCGTACTCCGAGTACTGAGAGTATCAGAGTTCTGATGGCCTAAATACTCGGATTACTTGGAGTATAGGCAGTACTGAAGGCCCAAATACTCCGAGTACTGGGAGTATGAGCAGTACTTAACCTCGAGTACAAGCAGTACCCCGAGTACAAACATCAAAATTAATCGGAGTACTCCGAGTATCGGGAGTATTGAACACCGAAATACTTTAGCATTCGAGTAAAATACTCCGAGTATTACTCTAACCCGGAGTACCTCGGAGTATATCACCCAAAAATACTCCGAGTATTACTTGTACCTCGGAGTATGAAACCCTGAAATACTCCGAGTATTGAAAGTATTAGCAGTACGAAAAGCCGAAATACTCCGAGTACTCAAAGTACGAGCAGTACAGGATCCCTAAATACTCAGAGTACAGAAAGTATTCCGGAGTATCGTACCCAAAAATACTCGGAGTACAGCAGAATTCCAGTGTATCGAACCCCGAAATACTCCGAGTACAAGCAGTATTGAGAGTGTTCATACCGGAAATACTCCGAGTACGAGCAGTATCCGTGAGTATCGAACCCCGAAATACTCCGAGTACACGAAGCACCTGAAGTATTTTATCTCCAATACTCCTTACTTTACTCCACAACAAGGTACTCGGAGCATCTGTGGAGTGTTTATTTTCGTTTGTTCCTCTGGAGCAACAACAAACTGCTGTTTTGATCCAATGATCCAGTGCCACATTACTACTACTACTACTTCTTATACGTTGTTTAGTATATTGCAATTAATTGGTAGCCGGTCGCCCCGGTGGTCTAACTGGTAGCCACGAAGCCTGTAGGCCCGGATGTCGAGGGTTCGATTCTCCCCATTGGAGTTTTTTATTCTCATATGACACCGTCTGTCGAGCGCGCATATTATAGCGTGGGTAAGCAAAATTTGACGAGAGTTGACGAGGGAAGAAAGTGCTGAAATCTTCTCGCGATAAAAATGCAAGGCAAGAACCGTAGTGGGGGAGGAGGGAGAGGAGCCTACTTTGTGACCCCGGATCTGAGTCACGACTAGGGATGGAGAAAGACGGAAGTGAGAGGATAATAAATGGGATGGACAAGAAAATATAGGACGTATACAACTCACATTTGGGACAGGAAAAATCGGTCCCATGGTACGTCCCTCCCGTCCTGTCGTGAAAAATTGTTTTTTCCGTCCCTTCCCGTCGTGAAAAAATTTACCGTCCCGTCCCGTCGTGAAAAATTATATTAACCGTCCCGTCCCTTCGTGAAAAATTATATGTACGGACCCGTCCCGTCGTGGAAAATTAAATGTACCGTCCCGTCCCGTTGAAAAATTGTATTTACCGTCCCGTCCCGTCGTGGAAAAAAAACCGTTGAATTATACCGTCCCGTCCCGTCGTGAAAATCTACCCCGCTGAAATTTCCGTCCGGTCCCGTTGAGAAATTGTTCACCCACCGTCCCGTCCCGTCCCGTCCCGTCTCAACAACCTGTTTGGTCGCCATTTTACCGTCCCGTCTTCATTTATTTTCCCGCCAAACAAGCAAAAGCAGTACCGTCCCTTCCCGTCTCGATTATCGAGTACCGTGATAAGCCTTGAAAATCATAAGAACAAACAGCATCAGCACCGCAACTTTCTTTTCATTTAGCAAAGAGAAAAAAAAACGAAGAAAAGAAGATATCTTCGAGGGTCAACCATATTATGTCCTTTCATACAAAAACGTATCCGGTATAAATATACTCATAAACGCTAAAAAAATGGTTCCATAAATGCCAACATATTTTTTTAAGAGAAGAAAGGCGGGAAAGCTTCGAAGGCGGAAAGCGTATCTTCAAAACAGCTTCGAAAGCGGAACACTTAACAAAGTTCGATCCTAAAATAAATAGAACAAAACACAGCGCAAGTAACCCGTAAAGGTGATACGGACCACTACGGACCACTCTCTACTTCAACTACATATTTATAGATTGGTCTACAAGCAGCAGGGTATCTTTGCAATGGGAAATGTTTACGACGTAGGTGCGATACGCCAGACAGCAGTTTTAGTTTTTTGGAACGCAAAGCATGCAGTGTCATATGTATAGTTAAGTTTGTGAAATGTTCGCACTTTTCGCAACTTTTCTCTTCGCGCGAGCGCTTTTCGGCAAAACGCTAAGTATCCCGACACGGGAGGCCCGGTCGGACACATTGGTCGAGGTTTGGGCTCGATCCGAGCTCTGTGGCTTGCGTGGCGGGCGCTCAAAGTTTTTTTTCCCGCGGGAGTGGATAAGACGATTTCCCGTGTTCTGTGCATGAGGCCTTATTTTGTACGTACATGCCAGTAAATACGAATGTTCTGTTCTTAGATTTTGGCTATTTTTTGCTCTCTCACATGCACACAGGCCAGAAACATGTACCAGATAGACAACAGACAACATGCTTGTCCTGTTGTTTGCCCTGCTTTTACGAGCTGATCATGAGCACACACAGGAGAGCGCAGACATATCGGTATACCACAGGTAGAAACAGAACATGCTGAGAGCACAACGTTGCTACTCTGCATAAATAAGCACCAGCGGGTAACACCGTGCGTGGGTGACACACCCATCTGCGCTGTACTGCTGTGGCTAGCTGTGTTTGTCGGAGCAAGCGGTCCGTAATCCACCATCTACCTTTCTGTTGCACTGATGTGTGTGACTGCCCCACGCTCACTCTGCCCTGAAATGTAATGGTCGCTTTGATCAAATAGGAGTACCTCCACTGTTCATACATATTTTTGATTTTTTGTGTTTCTTTCCTGAAGCTCACTCCAGAAATCTACAAGACATCAGACAACATGCAGCGAACACAAACGAGGTCACAGCCCCGACTATAAGCACAAGCAGCAGACATTCCTGTGGCAGGTCCGCCGTGTACTGCTGTGGCTATTAGTGGTTGCTTCATCGGAGGCTTACATCCGTCATCAGCAATCACCACCACACCTCTCTCTCTCTTCTGCGCTGCTGCTGCTGCTGTGCTCGCATGGTGTATGTGCGACCTGTCGTGCGTCTGGCGCTCGTTATTTTGTACGTACCAGTAAATAATACTCTCCTGTTGTTTGCCCTACGGCCTTCACGAGCACTCTCTTCTGCGCTGCTGCCTGCTGCTTGCTGCGCTTGATTGATATATGTGCGGCCTGTCGTGCATCTGGCGAGCGCCGCAACAAATAATAGTGTACCGGTTTTTGGGAAAATAATTTTGGGTAGTATAGTCAAATGGTCACCATGCCCGATGGTGGATGTGAAGGCTTGAGCTCGATTCTCACAGCGATGCTTTTTTCCTTTTTTTTTGCAACTTTTCTTTGTATTACAAGTACGTTATCAGACCCTTCTTCGGTGCATCCTTTTCTACTTCTTCTGCAAATATTATCCCACCACTACTGCACGGGCACTGTGTCCCATGTGTCACGTGTGCGTGCGTACGCGGTGTGTGCCGTGTGTCACGCGTGTGTATGCAGCGTGTCACGCTTGGAGTATTTTCAAACCTTTTCTTGTCGGGAGTCCTCGGTTTTGTGCGGGATAAATGTTCCTTACCTTGAGCGCCACAACAATTTACTATTGATATTAAACACATTAATGTTGGTATTATTATCATATTGTTTAGTGACAGATCTGTTTTGTCGGGATCAGTAAGAAATATTTCTAAGAACAATGGAGTCAATACTAGTACTAACGGTTTCACCATATTCCCGAGTACCTGGTATGTTTTATCCCCAAAAATGCAGGTGCAGTTCTAAAAAGGTCTACATTTATGTACAGTAATACGCAGATATTTAATAACGTCGTACTTATGTACTATACATTATGATATGCGCAGTAGGCTTTCGATTCGTCCTTGCGCCACTCCCCTAGGCATGTCCCGGAGGGGAACCTTGTAGGAGAGTATCACAACAACAGCAGCCAGCAGCCGCAGTACAGTAGAAGCAGCAGCACCGCCTCCACCGCAGCTGGTCTCTCTTCCACTCTGTCCTCAAAACTATACACTCCTCGGCTGATTGATGTTGTGCTCATCATCAGCACGATTTTTGTTTTTGTTTTGTGATGTTGACCGAGTTGATCTCGACCCAGCATGTTTTAGGTACATACAGCAGTAATTTGTGACAGTGACTGCTGTGGTTCACGAGGTATCGCGGACAGACACACTTACCATATGAGCATGTTTCATGTCACCTTCCCCTGCTGGTACGATATAGTACGAGTATTCGTTGTACTATGCACGCTGACTACGGAGTATACTGCTACTATCTAGCAACAAGGTCAGTACTGCAATCGGCAGCACAGGCAGCATTCCAGACGCACGGCACACAACCTAAACATAATTGCGGCTCGTCGAGTGCGTAGTCAATCAACTGCGACAAGGATGCGCCATATAGTCTGCGCGAGGGCCACGTTCATACCTGGTCATCCTACTCATGCATGTATCATACCTCACCCACCCCCACGCCCCAAGTCAAGAACGCAAAACGACATAATCTTCTGCTCGTGATCAGTAATAGGTGGTCAACAAGAGTAGCCCCTCCTTCGGTGCCAACCTACGACTGAACAGCAGATCATACGTAGTACCAAAAAACATCATCAACGACAAGAAAAACCTTCAATCGATCCTTCCGCAAGCAATCAATCAAGCAGCAAGCAAAGCGTAAACCTCAATCAGGACTGAAAGGAGGGATGAACCCACCGCCCAGGCGCCATCGTGGCCCAGCTTCTATGCTGATCCAAACACAACCTTGCTGTAGGTGATGTTGCTTGTCGCCCCCCTGCACCTGCTTGCCCCCCTGCTGCTGCTGGTGGTGGTGCTGCTGCTCGTGTTCCTTATAACCCCGTTCCTCCTCTTCCTGCCCCTCAATCTCAACCCCCGTCTCCTCCTCTTTGCGTTTCGCGTATGATACCAGTGCTTGGTGTGCCAGTACCAAACGGTTTCTCACTAACAGGGCGTGCTGCTCCGCCTCGGGGTCTACACGCGTGCCCACCGCGGGTGGCGGCGGCGGCAGAGGCGGCGGCGGCGGTAGCGGCGGGGACAGCGGCTGATGTTGCTGCTGCTCGCCCGTCTCATCGTCCTCCTCTTTGTCTCGTCCTTCTCCCCCTTTCTCTCGGTCAACCATCTCATCAACCACCGTTACAACTTCCCCCTCATCACCTCCTTTTCTCCTTTTTCTGCTCTCGTAGCTTCTTCATGGAATTTGGGTGTGAGAGTGAGTGTGGTCTACAGTGTCGAGCGTGCCTGCTTTGACTCCCCGTAACGGCACAGTCCCAGCTGTCCTCTGCTCTCGCGCGGATTTGGGTGTGTGATAGTGAGCGTGGTCTACAGTGTCGAGCGTGCCTGCTTCAACTCCTCGTAGCGGCACCGCTCCAGCTGTCCTCCTCTCCTCTGCCGCAGTCCTCCCCGTGTCAGCGCCCTGGGTCTCGGTCGTCGCGGCTCCCAGCTTGACTGCTGCTCGTTCTTGTTTACTCTCTCCTCTTCCGCTTCTCCTCTCCAAATCCTCTCCCCCGAGTTGCTACGGCTGCTGCGGCTGCTGCTGCTCTGGCTGCTGCGGCTGCTGCTGCTGCTGCTACTGCTGCCGCTGCTCGCCTGCGTTGCGCGTGCCTCGAGCAGCAAGCGAGTCCACCAGCGTCGGCTCACGTCTGGCCGAGGCGGGACGCTGCTGCTGCGGCCGTATCGGGTGTATTACCTCTTGTCTCCACTTTATCTGCTGCTGTGCCGACGAAATGCGATGGTCCACCTCGTTGAGACGGGCCCTCTCCTTCGCAGCACACGATGTGGCGCACTAGAGCGACTCGCTCGGAGTACAGCACCCCCATCAGCTGCACCGTCTTCCATCCCTCCTCGTCCACAAACGCTTCCCGGAGCTCGAGATAGCTGTCAACCCGTTTAGCTCTCCAAGCGCTCTCTAATTCCGTGTCATTCATCGCGATACGGAAAAACCCGCCGTCCGAGGGCTGTCCCACCTGATGCGCCTAGCGGCCCTGGATATTCGACGACTCGCTATGGCGTGTTGATTCAATCACCTTTGACCGGGTCAAGGTGCTGTAGCGCTTCTCATGTAGACCTAAAGCCCTCATATGATTATCGTCGTACCCAGCAAGCACAGCTCACGCGGAGTAGAGTATATAGTAATCAAGTGTTATGCAGTATTATAACGTATCACACGGAAATATATATAATGAAACATCGGGGCTGACATCGGCATCATGCAAATCCCAATATCCAATATCCCGCTACTAAACATCTTAATACCCATAGAACCCCACAATCTACCCAACGGACGTCGCATCTTGTATCTATTGCACGCACAATCAACGATAGTGTATAGTGTACAAGGCTTTCCTACGGAGTGGTCATAGTAAGGGCGACGCAAGAAATACGCGTTACCTCAACAGCAGCAGAGCATCAACATAATGCACGGAAGCAGCAGCAAAAACGACAGCAGCAACTACACTGATGCATCTTCACCTAAAACGGAGGAGTGCGGACAAAGCGTTTTTAGACGATGAAGGAAACTAAATGAAACAACGTGGTACGTTAAAACTCTCGTTTTTTTTATCATGCTGCCGCCTCCTGGTAAAATATGTACGTACAGTTAGCCCTGTCGATGGATTCGTTTTAGACGTAAAAAAAGGCAAGGAAATGTCCCGTGCTCGATACCTGGGAAAAAAAATATTTAGCAAATCAACCAATCCGAACAGGGCAAATTGCCCCAAAAAACTATTCAATGATGCTGCCTTTCAAACAAAAAAGACAAAAAATATGTGCCGTGTTATGATCGACGCAGCAGCAGAGGGCGTACAAGCACGGGCAGCAAACTGTAAAAAAACAAAAAGGTGAACAAGCACCGAGGAAGTGTTGCTCGGCACCACTCAGAGTAGAAGCGTTCCACAGGGAGGGCTTAGCATCGGCGGAGCACAGAGTTGTCTCGTGCAAGCTCCTGCGCGATGGCCGACAGAAGGCCAGTGGATCCCTTGCTGGACACGCTTGAAGCCGGAGGTGGTCACCCCGCTGCTGCTGCTGCTGCTGCTGCCTTGCGGGCAAACCTGTGGATGGTACAGCCGGCAACAGCTCTGCTGGTGCAGCCGGCGATAGCGCTGGGCTGATGAACCCGCAGCTGCTTCTGCTACTGCTGCTACTGCTGCACAGGATACTCCCATCTTTGCGCATCGCATCGGTTGCGTGTTGTACATCTTGCATCTCGCCACCACAACGGGGTTGACTCGCCCTTTTTTCGTGTGGGTTCTCTCGGCAATAAGTAGTTCGTACTCGTCTGTCCGCAAATATAACGATTTTTTGATTGAATTGCATTATCCAAACGTTCCTTATATTTTGGGACAAAGTGGTACTGAACAATAAAAAATATTTTTTCTCGTGTTTTCCTTACTAAATCCTTATTATATAATACGCTTCGGTAGTGATGGTGATGGTGATGATGTCGTTTCGGATCACCTCACCCATCGGTGAATCACGTCTGCTGCTGTAGACAATAGCAGCAGCGGCATGGTATCGTACGGCAAAGCAAGTCGTGCCCGGGACTATGAGAAACCAAGCATCGCAGAAGCACGGCCAAGCAAAAGATACTCGTACGTACGCGCCAACTCAGCCAAGATGTCATCGACAAATCACACCATGAACCATATACGAAAAGAGCAAGCGATGAAAAAAATAAATGAAGTCGTGCTACGAACACCCGAAGGATGACTCAAGTGGGTCAACTTGTTTGCAAGATTTCTTGTCGAGTACTTGATGGATTCAAGCGCGGGTGGCTTTGCTGTGTGCGCAATGTCGTAGCGGTGGGGAAATCATGGATTGCTTTTGATGTTATGTCGAAGACTTCTTCCGCAAGGGACGGAAAGATACGAATTAAACATCAAAATCGAGTTTTCGCGAACATTTTCAATCGTATACGCGGAAACAAACACTGCAGAAAAAAAAAGAATATGTAATCCCCTCGGTCTTTATCGATTACGTGTGTCTGTCGAATGACAGCAACCAATTCGTTTGTATTGTGGAGAAAAAATGCATTTACTGCAACCGTGATTGCAGTCTAAAATCAAGTAAATAGGGTTGTAGGAGACACTTTTCAAAAATATTTGTTTTCGTTTTTTTTGAACGGTTTGTCGAATAGGTCGGACATTGCTTTACCTCTGAAACATGATCGATCGACAAGGCTAACTATTGAAACACCGGGGCTGAAATCGGCATCATGCAAATCCCGACATCCAATATCCCGCCACTAAACATCTTAATACCCATAGAACTCCACAATCTACCCAACGGACGTCGCATCTTGTATCTATTGCACGCACAATCAACGATAGTGTATAGTGTACAAGGCTTTCCTACGGAGTGGTCATAGTACGGGCGACGCAAGAAATACGCGTTACCTCAACAGCAGCAGAGCATCAACATAATGCACAGAAGCAGCAGCAAAAACGACAGCAGCAACTACACTGATGCATCTTCACCTAAAACGGAGGAGTGCGGACAAAGCGTTTTTAGACGGTGAAGGAAACTAAAGTAAACAACGTGGTACGTTAAAACTCTCGTTTTTTTTATCATGCTGCCGCCTCCTGGTAAAATATGTACGTACAGTAGAGGTGTTACCCGACGAGTACCCGTCTTAAACGGGTACCCGCTTAAATCGGAAAAAAGAATCCGGGTACTCGCGAGTATTTACGTCTATTTTGGGCGGGTACCCGGGTACCCGTTTAACAGCCGGGTACCCGTCTAACAACCGGGTACCCGGGTATCCGGCTGATTATGTATCATGTACAAGGGCTCCGCTGCGCGGGCGGGCGGCTAACGCCGCCCGCTACGCTCGCGGAAGGTAGCATAAAACTAAATGTGAAAAGGGTAAAAGAGGAACATATATTATTTTAGCTGCAACTGGCGACTTGATAATGCCAAGAGCTCCATATGTATGACGGCAAATACAGGACAGAAACGATAGTGGTGAATATTTATCTTCCAACACGCAAAAATATCGCGAAGAAAGCAAAGCTTCGCTCCGGGGGCGGCTGACGCCGCCCGCTACCTTGCGCAAGGAAAGGGGCAGAAGAGGTCCACGATGGGTAAAGACCGACTCGAAAAGGCCAAAGAGATTCATGGTGCAATGCAGCGAAATACTTACTGCTTACTGCTGTACGCAACTGAACGTACAGAACCCGTCTACCGCTGTATTGTGATGCAGGAATACTGTGACATGTATGTGGCAAAACAACTATCATACTTGTACGACGACAGCAGTCGTACACCACAAACAAAGCAAAAAACACCAAAGACAAACAAACGTACAGGCGACTTGCAAATGCATACAGCAGCACCTAGATAGACCCATGCTCCAGGACAACAAAGCTGTATGTTCGAAAGGAAGAGAAAGCACAGCAACATGGCTCGCAGCACGGCGCTGCGCTGCCTGCTAGGGGTGTGATTTGTGCCTTTTTCGTGACTACTATGTGTGGTAGTACAACAACAGCAGTAGTAGTACCTTCGATATTTGTAGGTATAGAGAGAGTATGAAAGAGAAAGCACAGCACGGTCGTCAACAAGTGGTACAAAAATCCACAAAACTGATAAATACGTACATACGTACTCGTACTCGAACAAAACGCTCCCCGCCCACCCGCGATCACTTCTCCATCGATTCGGTCCGGGTCGAGCTCTACTGCCTCTTTGCCCCAGTGAGCCCCGTGGCCCACCTCGCGTGAAGCCCGGTGCTCACCGTGGCTCTCGTTCGCCCGCTCGAGGATGATGATACCTCTGTAAATCATATTTGCTCGATAAATTAAGCACCACTTGAACTTGGCTTGAATGTTCTTTTATTACAGACGAAAACAATACTTATAATTGCAGACATATATCCTAGATTCATTGCAGCAACAGCAACAGCATGGACCCCCATGCTCCCCTCGTGTCTCGATGGACACGCCACGCCTAGCCACGAAAAAAGCGACCGCGCTCCTTCTGACCCCCCCTCTACTGGCCAGCGCCCTCCCATACCCGCGATGGTCCCGGGCTCGCACGCGCTGTCGTGCTCACTGGGCACACACACACACACGAACCCAAAACTGAAAGAGGAAGAAGCCTTTCGACAACTAAAGTATATAGGGAACAAAGAGAGAAAGCAACGCTCAGCAAGTAATGACAGGAGGCGGTGTCGAAGTGGGAGCTCTGAGAGTGCAGGGATGGGACATCCCTGAGCGAGATATTAGTAAGTAAGTCTATATAGTACAGACAGTTAGTACAGGCAGTAGTATGGTACCCTAAGTATCTAAGTATTGTGCCAGCAACTACAATTGATACCACTCTGTCCTGAAAAATATGCACATTTCACGCATTCATATTCAATAACAATAGTGCTTATATTTAGGGACATAGCGGTACCAATTGCAGTAGGGGGGCCTATATAAGGCGGTATGAATGAGGCGGTCGTTCGAGATAAGGCGGTCAAAATCGGCTTGACACGACAGAAGGTGCGAATAGGGCGGCAACCGCCCTATATAGCAACCGACCCTATATAAGGCGGTAACTACCCCTTTCAGGGCAGCTACCGCCTTATTCAGGGAGGCTACCGCCCTATCCACGGTCCATTTTCGCCTCCACATCAGTATAAAGCATCGCCCTGGTGCTGCGTTTGGGCGAGATGCACCTACGAAATAAGAAACAGAAAATCTGGTCCAGGCTGGATTTCTTAGTCCAGCGGGGGTGCTTTCTACACTACAGTGGAGGACCAGAAGGATGTCATAGAGGCTATGCAACTCGATGCGGTAGACGAGATGACGGAAGCGTTGAAAGGCACTCACGTCAACGAGGTGAATGCTGAAGAGATCGAAGACAGCGATGAGGATACGACGGGGCACGGGGGCGGTGCCCCCCCGTCCTACGTGGAACTTTCGTCGCACTTCGTTTCTCTGGAGAGCGCAGCGGAGGCGTGCGGCAATGGCGATGCCTCCTTCTATCGGCAGAAGGCCAGGATGTCGCTCATCAAAGCGCATGCCTCTAAGCCAGTGCAGCAGGCAGACACGAGGCAATTTTGTGAGCCTCAACAAGGCCAAGGGGGGGGGCACAGCGGAGGACTGTAGTGCAGTACAGTAGTCAGACAGCAGTACGATGCCGTAGAATAGGTTGGAGCTCTGTTGTGAATGTGTAGCAAAGCAAAGAGTCCTCTCCGTACAACAGTACGGCAGTATATGTCTTCTCTGGGTGGAGTGTGTCTTCGGCGGGCTCTGTCGCCCGCAGCTCAATTAATATTATACTTCTCAACATGCAAAGTGTGTGTGCACCCGTCTGCTCTGCTGTGCTCTGGTGTGTATTTGACACCACACATATTTACTGGGTTCAGCACTGGTACTGCTGCAACGCTGTACCTTCCTTCTCCGAGCACACGTATGATATCCCTCTTCGTGAGGCCCTCTGGGTCATCTTCTGGGTCAGAGGCACTCTGTGCTGTACCTTAAAAGGCTGTATGCACTCAATAGGGCGGTTACCGCCTTATTGGGATATCACCAAAAGCCCAATAGGGCGGTCAACCGCCCTATCTCCAATAGGGCGGTCTTTCGAGATAGGGTGGTCAAAAACCTCGGTACACTATACCGCCTTATATAGGCCCCCACTTGGTACTGCTTTAGTCTGGTAACTGGTGCTGGTACCGAGTACTCACAATCTCTCTACAAAGTCGTGTGTGCAAAGCGACAACAACGCGGACATAAGTGGAAGATACAAAGTTAACTATTAAGTAGTCAGTCAGCACGTCCGACAACTCTCGCCAAATGCACTTCTCGCAAACAGGTATGCAATGCCAGGTACAGCAGTACATGTAAAATGATGGCACGCGACAAGAACTCTGTATGTACCAGAGGGGGGCATTTTGATAAATTAGGCCTACTACTGCTGTAAACTTCGAGTATGATACGTGTGTACCTTTTACACTATTATAGAAGGCCACCTGGCGCATAAGTCTAACGTACGCGTACCACCTGCAGCCGCTCGTTTCTCTGGACCACGAAGGACCCGCGCCTGCTCGCCCGCTTTGACAGCCAGCGCCTCGTTCCTGTTCGACGAATGAGACCGTCCGCGTTGCTCTCGTGTGTTCCTACTGGATGGCCACGAAAGGGGTTCACACTGGTTCCATCACAAAAAGAAGGGAGCTGGCGACTCAAAATACCCCCCTCACTCTCCGTCAAGACCCTATTTAATAGATGATACAGCAGACGGAAATGATGCACCAGGCGAGCAACAGCAGCAGCAGCAGCCGCTGGAGGAGATGGAAGGTGGTGGTGTACCTCCTCCCCCAGCCTCGCCACGCGCGCCTCGTCGAGTCGTCTCTGTCCCTCCTCGGCGCCAAGCGCTGCTAGGGCTTCACGCGTTTTTGCCTCGGGGTGCATTTTTTTTCGTGCTATCATCCAACTCTTCTTCAATGTCAAGCCTCACGCGCTTCTCCGTATGTATCAGTAAACAGATACCCTGGTATAGACATACATAGCTTTATCTTCTTTGGTTCGGAAGCTTTCCTCGGCATATCTTGGCACCTCACAGCCACTCTCAGCCTCTAATTGCCGAAGCAGAAGTTACTTGCCTTCCGGAGGTTCTTGGCTTTCTTTGTTTTCTCCTATTTTCGTTACTTGCTGCTTCCTGTTTCCTATGGTACCAGTTTTTACTTTGTCGGCGACATCATGTTTCCTTTTATTCCGGTTTTGGGTTCGTGCGTGTACAAACTTACGGTTGCCTGGCCCTCATAGAGCCAACGTGCGGCGAGAGTTGCCCCCCGGGGCAACATCGAAGTCCCACCGCACCGGGGGATGATAACGTCCTTCCATACATCTACAACTCCAACAGCCCGGGGACGAAAACGGACATCCCCGGGGTCGATACCGCCCCACAAGGTGTGGAAACCTCAACCACATGTGGGCTGATTTGGGTTGGCTGGCTCTCATGAAGCCAGCCCGCGGCGCGAGTTGCCCCTCGGGGCAACGGCGAGGTCCCACCGCACCCGGGAATGATAACGTCGCATTCCCGGATCAGAAATCCTTGCGGACATCTACAACACCAATAACCCGAGGACGAAAACAGACATCCCCCGGGTCGATACCGCCCCGCATGGTGGTTCTTTTTTTCCAGTTCAGAGTGGTACATCACAGCACACTGTTAATGCGAGTACTATGTACCACACCAGGATGTTACATACTACTATGCGCAACGTAAAGCTAGCGCCACGGGCGGAGCCGTGGCCGTACCGCTAGTGTATTATAAATCCCTTTAGGGTTTAGTTTCTATTTCGGCTCTGAAATACCTCTATCTTCTCTTGACCGTGGTTATTTGACCGCGACTATCTGTCGCCGCTTCTTATACCGCTTTTCGCCGCGGGGCGAACATCCGGCCTCGAGCAAGCCGCGACAAGCTGCGACCGCGCGCTCGCGGCGGTGTTTTCGCGCATGTCACCCCCCGCTCCCTCGTGGGTCTGCTCGGTAAGCTCGGCGAGCAATCCCGCTCCGCGTCCAAAATGCCGTGTTCACTCGACGACAATTCCCGAAGCAAAAGGTGTTGATTGTTCGCTTTCACGCTTGATTAGTGCATGATTAGTAACATAATCATCACCGTAACCTTGATTATTAGACATGCTTGTTTTTGTTTCTGAATGTTGATTATAATCATGGCTGGTTTTCCTGTCCTGCTGTACAGTATTCGTATGCACACCTCTGCTTGTTGTGCACGGCGAGCCAAAGCCGCACAGTGAAGGGCACGAGCAAACGAATGCGTCCGCGCCGTTTGCACAGCTGCTGCTGCTGCTGCTGCTGCTGCTGCTGCTGCTGCTGCTGCTGCTGCTGCTGCTGCTGTAAAAAATCACGCTGCTGCTGCTGTACGAGTATAATGCCCCACAGAGAACATTGTACAACAAGCTCCGCAGACACAAATAGATAACCCGACTCTCCAAACTCAATACGAGTTGTTCAAGTTCGTCGGTGTTGCTGGTGGCGGTGCGTGCGGCGCAGCAGCAGGAGCAGCTATACAGGGGAAGCCAAAACATGCATATGTACATGTGTACGTATTCGTATGCACATCTATCTCTGCTTGTTGTGCACGGCGAGCCAAAACCGATGTACTTTTTTTTTCGGTTTGCGCCACAGTGAAGGGCACGAGCAAACGAATACGTTTGCGCCGTTTGCACAGCTGCTGCTGCTGCTGCTGCTGCTGCTGCTGTAAAAAAATACGCTGCTGCTGCTGTACGAATATAATGGCGACCTGTAAAATCTGCCAAAAACACAAAATAAGTAGAATATAATATCTCAGATACCTGGTACGCAAGGTACGCCATACGCAGATACGCATAGGCATATTACGCAGATAGATACATTGCGATAATTACCCGGTACGTATAAAATACCGGTACCATCGTCATCCACGGGTTTAGTTTGGATGATGAGCTTTGCTCGTCAGATGGGCTCTCGGCGGGCGGATGTTCCTCCTTCGACCGTCACCTTGCCACCACATGCACGGGAGAAAGAACATACAGCACAGCGACTGCTTGAAGTGGGCCAAGCTTTTGTATTTTTTCTTGAGGGAGGTGTGGTTACTGTATAACACGGAAAAAAGCACACCCCGGTGATAACATTTTGGCATTAAAAAATATTATCACCGGGTGTGCTGTTGTGGAGGGTTGTGTTATCTAACGCATCCCCGGTGATAAACACCATGCACGAGAGCCCTGCAGCTAGGGGGTGTGGTAACGAGAGGGTGTGACAACGACGGGGTGTGCTAATGGCGTTATTTATCGATAAGGAGAGTTAACAGACCCCGACCAGATTCAGGGGGTGTGGTAATGAGAGGGTGTGATGACGGCATATCAATGATTGCTATGGAGTGAGTGGTGACTACGTACCTCGGCCAGAATGCAGGGGGTATGTTAGCAAGGGGTGTGCTAACGCATGACAAGCTTGGTCTAAAACCAGTTTGTTTTTCTATTCTCACGTATTGCCGGTGATGGTAAGGCAAACGCTTGAAACCCGGGGATAACAGCAGAAATCCCCGCCTTGCTATAATACCGCAAAACGGTTGCCGGTACCGGTACCATACAGGTACTAATTTGATGAAACCCCGAGGGTCGCACCGCAAGTGCTGCAGGTGCTTCGTCGATACCGGTACCGGCACCAGTAGCCGGGGGTTGGCACACAGCGGACGTAGGAGACGTGATGACGTTAGTGCCAGTACCGGTAAGGGCGCTGATCCCAGAGAAAAACGACATGATCGTCGCCCGAGGCGCGGCAGCAGCAGCTACAGGTGAGGTCGAAGCCGCAGACTCGTTCGGCCCACTGTGAGGGGGCGCAGCAGTTGCCTTCGTACTGGTGTTCATACCGGTGCGGGTTGATTGTGAATTGTGAATGATATCCGTCCACCAGGTGGTGTGATAATTGTGGAGTTTGACACTGTTTTCAGGCGTACATACGTAGGGGGTGTGTTATCTAACGTACCTCCGGTGATTAAGTGACGGTATAAAAACAAAGTAAAAAATGTATCACCCGATGTGCTTATGTGGGGGGGGGTGTTATCTAAGTAAGGGGGGTGTGCTTTCTTCCGTGTTATACGGTATTACCACAGCCACTCCTACTATTAATACTACACTTTGTACTTTTTGTTCGTAGGTGATGCGGTGCCTGATTCCTCCGTTTATTTTTACGTATCGTACACTGGTGTACGTTCTTCACTACGCAACCGCCGACGGCTCCTCGGGACATTCTGTATACCTCTAATTTGTTTCCCGTAGTTTCGAGTCACAGAAACAAAGGGCAACCACGCGGTACTGCTGTGCATCAAAACATCGAAAGGGTGGACAGGATTCGTCTCGGGTGTGTTCGCTGCCGCCAGCGGCCAGCACGACTACTAATTGTCTCTGTATCTCCCACAACATGCACGATGCACGACCTGCAGTATATTGGAATAGGACGCAGTGTCTTTCTGACGGGGTACTCAAGAATGCGGCGGATCACCTAAAAATCAGACACGGATTGGAAAAAGTATCCGAAAAAAAGAAATACTTGATTTTATAGTACTTTCGCTCAATCCCGACAACTAGCTCTGTTGCGGCACCCCCCCCCCTTATATCACAGATCAAGTAATTGTTTTTCGGATACTTTTTCGAATCCGTGAGGGGATCCACGTGGTCCGTCGCCTTAGTTCAGCCAGCCAGCAAGGTACGTTGTATTTTGTTTGCCAAGTGGTCATTTCATTTCGCAACTATCATATAATTTTTACACCATACCTCTGGTACGGATTTATGAATACCTGGTATATACAACGAAGGGATCTTCCCTTGGATTGTGCATAACGACTCTTGATATTAATAAACACTTGCCGCTTTTACCTCTCCCCGGCTTATCTGTGATGTAATAATGTAAGGGGGGGAGTTGGTCGAACACAGCTAGTAGTTGTCAGAATTGAAGGAAACTACAGTGAAATCAAGTCATTATGTTTTTTGCCTACTTTTCAAAAATCGTGTCCGATTTTTAGGTGATCCGCCGCATTTTTGAGCAGCCCGTCAGAAAGACACTGCGTCCCTTACGATTATACTGCAGGTCGTGCATCGTGCATGCTGCGGGCGATGCATAGACAAGAGCTACAGTAGTAGTTCTACTGGCGGCATAGCGAACACACGCGAGACAAGCCCTGTCCACCCTCTCGATCTTCTGATGCACAGCACCGCGTGGTTGCCCTTTGTTTCTGTAACTTTAAACTACGGGAAACATACCAGGTTCTCATCAATATGTCCAGAGGTGCAGTCGGCGGCTATGTAGTGAAGAATACACACCGGTGTACGACATAGTATACGTAGAAAGACACACGGAAGGATCAGGCACCGCATCACCTACAAAAAATACAAAGTGTATAGTAGTGGGAGTGGCTGCGGTAATAACCACACCTCCCTCGATAAAGAACACAAAAGCTTGACCCACGTCAAGCAGTCAGTCGCTGTGCTGAGTGTTTCCCGTGCATGTTGTGGCAAGGTGCCGGTCGAAGGAGGAACATCCACCCGCCGAGAGAGCCTATCTGACAAGCAAAGCTCATGCCTGATGATTGTACCGGTGGTTGATACGTACCTGTTCTTTATCACGATGTATCTACTTCGAGTATCTGCGTACTGTGCCTATGCGTATCTGCGTACAGCGTATCCGAAATATTATTGTGTGTTTTTGGGGAAAATTCCAGGTCGTACGTATGTTTGTTCATTGTGCGTACGGATCGCTTTGGTGGCACGCATTATGTTTTTCAGATCACTCTGTCCGGGCCGTCCACACAGAAAACAAGTAATTTAATTTCCCAATTATAATTTTTAATGACTTTAAAACAAATGTTCGAGGATTTGTTGTGTGTATCTGGATACTGAGAGGCCGAGAGCGAGATACGCTTGTACCCCAAATGTTGCTGGTTTAATCGCGTCCATGTGTGTTGATAGAGCGCTGCAGCGACTCGTCCAGCACGGCAGCCGCACTACAACGCAGCAGAGTACAGTAAACCTCTCGCGGCCTGCGTTTTGTGATGGACAAGCTGCTGCTGCACAACACAGCAGTACTAGATGTGAGGAAAATAGCTCGGCAGCGAGAAGAACTATCACTGCAACGTGACCGTTTGTTTATGGTAACTCGCGCTGAGGAGGAGGCAGCACGCTTGAAAGACACACAGTCCTGCACAGTCTGTAAAAATATGTAACGATTGCTACTTCTCTACCTTAATATTATTTTATTTGCCATCTGACAATGTTTAGCGCTTGTTTCAATCATCTGTACTCGCTACTGGTGCCTCGCCGTTGCGAGCTGTGAACATCACAATCAACTACGAGCTCTTCTCGCTGCCCCGGGATATCAAAGGGTGGGGGATTTAGATCGAGGCTGGGATTAGCCCAGGCGATTCTATAGAGAGTATGAAAGAGAAAGCACAGCACAGCACGGTCGTCAATCGAGTGGTACAAAAAATCACAAAACTGAGAAAGACGTACATACGTACTCGTACTCAACAAAACGCTCCCCGCCCACCCGCGACCACCTCGTCATCGATTCGGTCCGGGTCGAGCTCTACTGCCTCTCTGCCCCAGTGAGCCCCGTGGCCCACCTCGCGTGAAGCCCGGTGCTCACCGTTGCTCTCGTTCGCCCGCTCGAGTATGATGATGCCTCTGTAAATCATGCGTTCAATAAATTAAGCACCGCTTGAACTTGGCTTGAATGTTCTTTATTACAGACAAAAACAATACTTACAATTGCGGACATACATACTGGATTCAGTGCAGCAGCAGCAACTGCAAGAACCTTTATGCCCCCCTCGTGTCTCGATGGACACGCCACGCCTAGCCACGAAAAAAGCGACCGCGCTCCTTCTGACCCCCCCTCTACTGACAAGCGCCCTCCCATACCCGCGATGGTCCCGGGCTCGCACGCGCTGTCGTGCTCACTGGGTACATGCACAAACCTTAAGCCGGAAAGAAGAGAAACATGATCTCGCCGACAAAGTAAACTGGTAGGAAACAGGAAGCAAGGAAACGCGAAAAAAAAGAGAAAGCAAAGACAGCCAAGAACTTCGGGAAAGCAAGTAACTTTTGCTTCGACAGTTAGAGGCTGAGAGTGGCTGTCAGGTACGAAGATATGCCGAGGAAAGCTTCCGAACCCCAAAGGATAAACGTATGTATTGATACGGTCCTTAACGCTGCAATGGATAGACTCTAAGAGGGTTGTTCTACAACATTCGGCAGAAAAACCCTGTGCCACCATGATTTTCATACAACCATACCACCAAAATAAACATTTTCTACGATGATGCGGATGCATTAAAAAACAAATTTCAAGCAAAAATACGAAAACGATAGGAACCCCAATGACAAAACCTCATAATGTTCACGACTTACCGTACATGACACTGTATACCACACCCCCTCGGACGAACTTCAACGCTGATTTGCTCGACGACCGGTCAAGCGCTAACTCCGAGCGGCCCGTCCATAGAAAGATCTCGACGACATGTTCCGAAAGCCGCCTTTTTCGTTGTCTGTGCCCCCCTCGTTATGGAGAAAATTGGCTTTGAAATTCATCCCAGGGGGTGTGATATACCCTTGTCATACCGGTATACGGTAGTAGCTTGTCGCATAATTTGTACCAGGTACCAGGTATATATCATATTAGTATTCGATAACCTCATAACTGGTATATTTTTGCTATGCCAACCTGCTTTGACCTGACAAAAACATTAAAAACAATAGAAACAGACACAAGAAAGCCCAGTGGTACCACAAAACGAGTGCGAATGCTGCTGTAACTTCCTGACACCTAAATCATGCGAATAACAGAGAGAAAATCCGGTGGTAAAAAACGAAACAATAATTAAATGCGACTGCTGCTATAATCTGCTAAAACTTGAATAGTGTAAACTAACGGAGGGAAAACCCAGTTGGAAAACCTCAGAAACAAACGAATGGGGCTGCTGCTGTAACCTACGATTGCCTAAAGCATGAAAAACCAGAGGGAAATAAATCCCAGCGGGAAAACCATAAAAAAATGCGACTGCTGCTATAATCTGCTAAAACCTAAAATATTTCAAACCATCAGACAGAGGGAAACCCCAGTGGGAAAACCTCAAAAACAAAAATGCGACTGCTACTACGGCTGTAACCTACGGGCCCCTTCGGACAAAACATGTTAGAGCAAATGAAAAACAAATCCGTTTTTTAGTTTTTCAGTTGCCATACTATTGCTGGTACAATTTCTACTTTTTCATGACTCCCTACGGAAAATGGCATTTCTCTGGTTCCAATGCTCAGACTGCCAACCGATGAGTAGTTTTAGAGAGCGTAGGTCATCATGGGCAAAATACTATTTCTGGTATAATTTCTACCTTTTCATGGCTCCCTACGGAAAAAGACATGTCTCTGGTTCCAATGCTCAGACTGCCAGCCGATGAGTAGTTTTAGAGAGCGTAGGTCATGGTCAACATTTAATTTTGTGTCTCAGGAGGCGTATCGATCAGACGCCTTTTTCATCACGAAAAGTGCCTCTTACCCAAAAACGACTCCCCATACCCCCGTTACCCAAAGACAAATTTGAAAAAAGGCAGTTTCTCCGGCTGCTGATACTGCTTTAACTCAGATTTTCGACGAGGACGCCGAGCACTGGTAGGTAAACCCACCTGGGCCTCTAGTTCGACCGCCCGTAGTGTCCTACGTGGCCACAGCAGAGTGTAGATATCAAGCAGAAGCTCCGAAACGATAAAAAGTCTTGCTGCGGATCACTTTTGTTTCGTGATGCAAACACAGCAATGCCTTCGCTCCCTTGCAGATCCATTAGCCCCAACACCTCCTAGAGACTATAACGAACAAGCTATACGTTGGTCGGTCGGAGGTCTGAGCATTATAACTGGAGCTATGTCGTGTTTCGTAAGGCATTAGAACTGTAGCTATGCCGTGTTCCGTAAAGAGTAGTGATATTATAGTGTTAGTATACCAGAAATAATATTGCTGCCGTAAAAAAGATGAAAATATATACCAGATATATTGGTTTAACACTCAATTATATACTCTTTTTTTTCATGACCGAAGGGGCCCCTTGAAGCATGAAAAGAACAGAGGGAATACCCAGCGGGAAAAGCTTAAAAGTAGCGAAAACAAATGCGACTTGGCAAAAACATAAATAATGCCAACCAACAGAGGGGAAACCCAGTGGGAAAACCTCGAAAACAAACAGCAAAATCCTCAGAACAGCAGCAGTTGTATACCAGCATTGTGAGACATCATTTTCATTTTGAAAAGGGTTTCGTGGAAAATATGTACGAAATACTACTCAGGGGACGTGATTTAGGGGATGATAAGGTGTCATCCCCGGAGTTTCCAACGCAAACCAACGGGTACCCGGGGCCCAAATACTCGGTGAGTATGAAGTGTTACTCGTACCCGTGACGGGTATTAGCAAGCCGGGTAATACTCGCGAGTACCCGGGTAATTGGCAAAAGGGTAACACCTCTAACGTACATTACCTCCTACATTAGTACGTACTACTGTTTTATACGTAGATCATAGAATATGCCAGCCACAAAGAAAGGTGTTTGCTTTGGGCCTTATTCCATTTTGTTTGTAGACCCCAAAAATGTACCACGGTTCTTGGTATACCTGTACTGCTGTACGAGTAGCCTATGAAAGAAGAGCAACTGAAAACTGGTGGATGCACAGTTTTGTGGCTTGTGACTTGTGTCGAGACCATACAGGCATGCGGTGTTTGCTTGCTGGTAAGCTCAACCGGACAGGAAATATACCAAAACATCTCTCCTGATCTACCTCCTATAACAATCTCGCTCTCTCCCGATGTCTCTCTGATGTCGAAACATCGTCATTTCCATGGCTTTTGGTGTAGAGCATACCACGCCGCGGGCAACCTCTAGCCCCCTAGACCACGGGTCCAAATGATAACTTCGCGGCCGTCGTCTGCATGCACTGGCCTTACCCAACACGAAGCGGGTTGACCGTGGCTTGATTCTATGTCGAGAGTTGAGTTCAAAGGTCTGTCGTCGTATGAGCTGATTTGTAGCAGCGTGTTGATACTACTGTGTAGTTGATGGAGGAAAATGCAATTTGCCCCGCGTGAAAAAATAAGTGTTCAACGTATCTGTACTGCTGTAAAACAACTTGATGAAACAATATCCCCCCCCCCCCCCGCTTTTCCTACATCGATCGATGTGCACGAAGGAGCAGCAGCTGCAGCAACAGTAGCGATATACGAAACAGCAGCAGCAGCAACAGCACAGGAGTACACACATACGCACAACTACCGCTGCTACTGTTGTACTACTGCTTGTGTTGTTCCTGCTGTGGGTTACTCAGCGCGCGGAATCTGATGCGCGTTCACTCTTGTTCCTTTTTAGTTTTCGTGTTTTGTGGCTGAATTAATCTCGCTTTGTTATTTTTATACTGGTATTAATATGTACAGCTACAGTTAGCACTGTCGATCGATTCGTTTTAGACGTAAAAAAATGTCCGGTTTATTCGACAAACCGTTCAAAATAATCGGAAAAATATGTATTTGAAAATTGTCTGCCACAACCCTATTTACTTGATTTTAGACTGCAATAACGGGTTGCAGTAAATGCATTTTTTCTCTAGACTGCAAACGAATTGGATGCTGTCATTCCACAGACACATGTAATCGATGGAGACCGAGGGAATCAAAAGTTATTCATTTTTCTGCAGTGCTTTTTCCCGTATATCCGATTGGAAATATGCCGGAAAACTCGATTTTGATGTTCAGCTCGTATATTTCTGTCTTAGGGAAGAAATCTTTGGCAGAACACCATCATCAACACATGTCCTCCCCTCCGCTAGGACATTGCGCACACACCAAAGCCACCCGCGCTTGAATCCGTCAAGTAGCCGACAAAAAATCCATCACAAAAGTTGTCCCACTTTTGAGTAATTCTTCGGAAAGCACGACTTACATTTTGTTTTTCATCGCTTGCCCTTTTCGTATATGGTGCATGGTGTGATTTGGCGCTGACATCTTGGCTGAGTTGGCGCGTACGTACGAGTATTTTGTGCTTGGCCGTGCTTCTTCGATGCTTGGTTTCTCGTAGTCCCGGGCGGTACCTTTGCACGACTTGCTTTGCCGTACGATAACATCCTGCTGCTGTTGCTGTAGGGCGTAGCATCAAGTGGTAGTGGCATTACAGCAGTATGGGTAGTGTCTACAGCAGCAGATGTTTTTCACCGATGGGTGAGGTCGAGCCTTTCCGATTCACAACAACGATCGCCGTCGAGCATTTAATATTATTAATAGTAGTGAGGAAAACACGAGAAAAAATAATTTTCATCATTGTAGCGCTGGATGAGTACCACTTTGTCCCAACGTATAATCCAAAATATAAGGAACGTTTGGCTTATACAATCCAAGAAAAAAAACATTGGATTTGCGGACAGACGAGTAGGTATGAAATATAAAATATGTTGTACCACAGCACCTGCAAGTAAGTGCTCATATGTCAACCACCCTTGCCGAGAGAACCCACACGAAAAAGGGGTGTCAACCCCGCAGTGGCAACGAGATGCAAGATGTGCAACACGCAACCGATGCGATGCGCAAAGATGGGAGTATCCTGTCAGCAGTAGCAGCAGCAGCAGCAGAAGCAGCTGCGGATTCCTCAGCCCAGCGCTATCGCCGGCTGCACCAGCAGCGCTATCGCCGGCTGTACCATCCAGGTTTGCCCGCAAGGCAGCAGCAGCAGCGGGGTGACTACCTCCGGCTTCAAGCGTGTCCAGCAACGGATTCACTGGCCTTCTGTCGGCCATCGCGCAGGAGCTTGCACGAGACAACTGTGTGCTCCGCCGATGCTAACTCCTCCCTGTGGAACGCTGCTACTCTGAGTGGTGCCGAGCAACACTTCCTCGGTGTTTTTTCACCTTTTTTGTTTTTAACAATTTGCTGCTCGTGCTCGTCCGCCACTCTGCTGCTGCGTCGATCATTACACGGCACATTTTTGTCTGTTTTGTTTGAAAGGCAGCATCATTGAATAGTTTTTTGGGGCAATTTGCCCTGTTCGGATTGGTTAATTTTCTAAAGATTTTTTTTCCCAGATATCGATCATGGGACATTTCCTTGCCTTTTTTTACGTCTAAAACGAATCGATCGACAGTGCTAACCAGGGGTATAATTAGTTGGTGAAACGTGCGCAATTGCACCAATTTTCTGAAATATCGGCTTTGCGCACGCACCACAATATGCAGTAGATGTGCGGCTTGCCGCACATCTTTTTTCGGCCCCCGCACACTTTTTGGCCGCAGGCCAAACAAATGTGCGGGTCCATTTTGCCATAGGCGAAAAACAAATTGGGGGCTATTTTCGCCGCAGGCGAAATGTTTTTGGGTCTCTTCTCGTCGCAGGCGAAATTTGTTTTAGGCCTTTTTCTTGTGATTTATTCGACAATTTCATGCCGAATTTGTTTGTGGCTTTCTTTTTTGAGGGGACTGAGTTCAAATTTATGACGGTTTTGTATGTCCGTGGATGAACAAGGCTTGAAAGGGTCGCAAATACAGAGGAACACGCGTTTGTGGTTTCAAGTTTCAATGCTTTGGAACGAACGAGAAATAAATATATTTCGTTTTGGGTGGGATGATAGCGTTGTATAGCAGTTGTATAGCACCTGTTATATATAGTATGTTGAGATGGCGAAGGCGGGTTTGCAGGGTGCTTTTAATAGTGGAAAATTGCGGTGATAAGGGGGCGAATCAATTGATTTCAACATGTTGATGATTCCTCAGAGTTGACCTGCGCGCTGACATCCATTGCAGTGATGTGGAGCAGGTTCTGTCTGTGCTTGTCTGTGTGTTATTTGCAAGACGAGCGAATGAGACGCACATTTTGAGTACATTTACGCACATACGTCCAAAAGTTTCGCCTCCGGCGGCCCTCCGGGGGTCCTCCGGGGGCCCCTGCGGGGGGCGCAACTCGCCTCCGGCTCGGTGTGCGCTACGCGCACATGTTGCTGGAGCCCTATTTATAACCCTGGTGCTAACACACATGTACCGCATATGACAGTGTATATCACACCCCCTGGGATGAATTGCAAAGCGAACTTTCTCCATAACCAGGGGGGTACAGACAATGAAAAAGGCGGCTTTCGGAGCATCTCGGCGAGATCTTTCCATAGACGGGTCGCTCGGGGTTAGCGCTCGACCTATCGTCAAGAAAATCGGCGTTGAAATTCGTCCGAGGGGGTGTGGTATACAGTGTCATATACGGTATTCATACAGCTATTAATAGTACCTGGTTTGTATGTACACATGCGTTGTACCAAAAGCCTAGCCTTTCGTCGGGGTTGAGAACAAAGCATACGTACCTATATGTATAGTTATGTTTGTGAAAGTTTCGCACTTTTCGCAACTTTTCTCTTCGTACGAGCACTTTTCGGCAAAACGCTAAGTACCCCGACACAGCAAGCCCGCCCGGACACGCTGGTCGAGGTTTAAGCTCGATCCGAGCACTGTAGCTCCAGTGGCGGGCGGTCAAAGTTTTTTTTCCCGCGGGAGTGGCCAAGAGGAAGGATTTCCCTGGTTTCTCTGCGTGAGGCCGTATTTTGTACGTAAGTGCCAGTAAATACTAATGTTCTGGTTTAGTGTCTTGCCCTTTCCCGAGCTCGTCATGAGCACACAGGAGAGCAGACATACCAGTATACCACAGGTAGACAACACAGAACATGCAGAGAGCACAACGTTAGAAGTCTGCTGCGCATAAGCGCCAGCAGGTAACACCGTGCGTGTGTGACACGCCCATGTGCACTGTACTGCTGTGGCCACAGCCGTGATTATCGGAGCCTGCGGTCCGTATTCCACCATCTACATTTCTGTTCTGCTGCTGCTGCTGCTGCTGTGTGTGAGAAATCCGAGTTCACTGTGGCCGAAATTATAAGTACCGATTTGATTGAATTGGAGTACCTCAACTGTTCCCAATTTTTTGTGTTTCTTCCCCGAATCTCACCGCAGGAATCCATCAGACAACATAAGACAACATGAAAAAACACAAACAACGTTACAACACCGCCTAGCATCACAAGCAGCAGCGGGCCATACCACGCGGCGTGTGGCAGGTCCGCCGTGTACTTCTCTAGGCTATTCATAGTTGCTTTATCAGAGGCTTGCATCTGTCATCAGTCATTACCAATTTCCACCTTTCTTTCGTCTCTGCTGCTGTGTTGTGTGTATGTGCGGCGTGTTGTGCCTCTGGCGTGTGCCGTAAAAAATAATGCATGGTATGATATGATATATATTAATTTGGATCTTTATATTTTTGGTCAAAACGTCTCGGTGTCCGATTTTGGATTCGAAGGCGTGAGTTCGACCCTCGGCGAGTTGTTCTTTTCACTTTTTCTCCCCTTTTTTTTATTGTGTACAGTAGTACGTACCCAGACACCACAGACAACCGACAATACACGAGCACTGCAGTGCTACAACCACCTGGCTACACAACGCTAAACACGCTTGCCGTCCGCCAGCAGAGCAGGAAGCAAGATCACACGATTTCGGTAGTTTCTCCGCGTTGTATTGCTGATGCGCGTCCCCTATATATACTGTACTACGTAGTATTTTTTTTTTGTAATTATCGGGCCCTGTCATCTGTAGAGCAGATCCGAGGAGGTCGGTACATGCATGCATGCTGCTACAGGTACAACAGCACTACTGATTGCTGCTGCTGTTGTGCGCTTTTCGTGAGCAGTCGAAAGCACAGCAGGTCTACGACTGACAAAGTAAGGCGCTGCATATACATACCACTGGGTTATACATTACAACGAAGATAATTAATGAGAAAAAAACAACCCCTGTCAACAATAAAACAGCGCGATATCTATCCATCTCGTTAGAGGTTAGCGGTTCACGGCGCACCTTCTATAGCCCCGCACACCAAAACCAAGGTATTTTCGACCCGCACGCAAAGAGCAAGTGACCTTCGATCCCCCCATCGAAAACCTTTGATTTTCGGCCCGCACACTAAAAACCAAGTCAAGTTGTGGACCTCCCGAACAAAAACCAAGCCTACTTGGATCCCCGCACCAAGTCAAATTCGATCCCCGACACGAAATCAAGTTGATTTTAAACCCAACACTAAAATTAAGTCAATTCGATCCCAATTCTAAACCCTAGACATTTTCAATGCCCTGACACTAAATCCAGTTGTTTTTCGGCCCTGACACAAAAAACAGTCAACTTCCAGCCAGACTGGCCAGACACTAAAACCAAGCCATTTTCGGCCTTGACTCTACAAAAACAAATCAATTTCGACCCCCCGCACAAAAATCAAGCCAGGTACCATCCCCGCACAAAATAAATGCAATCCCCCACACAAAAATCAAGTTTTTTTGGATCCTAACACTAAAATCAAGACAATTTCGATTACTATTTTAAAACAAAGACCATTTCGATTCCATAACACTAAAACCAAGTCATTTTCAACCACCCACACTCAAACTAAGTTTGTTTTCGACAAAAACCATGTCAAATCGGATATCTACACTAAAATCAAGTCAATTTATATCTCCCGCACAAAACAAAACGTTCTCGGCCCATACACGCAATAACCAAGTCATCCAGAAACTTTAGAACGAGGTAATTTTCGACCCGTACACCAAACCAAGTCAAATCGGATACCGTCACTGAAATCAAGTCAATTTCTATCCTCCGCACAAAACAAACGTTCCCAGGCCACACACAAAAATTAAGTCAATATCGATCACGCACACGAAACACAGGTAAACTTCGACCACCCGTACATAAACCAAGTGAATCTAAACCCACACTAAAACAAGTCGTATTTGCAGCTGACACAAAAATCGAGGTAATTTCGACCATAAGCACAAAAACCAAGTCAATTTTGATCCCCACCCTAAACCCAAGGCGCTTCGGCGCCCACACAAAAACCAAGTCAATTTCGACCGCCCACTCTGCATCAAGTCAGTTTCAATGCGCGCGTGTGCGGTGTGTGTCGAGTGTCACGCGTGATCTTTGCTGTGTGTCACGCGTGGTTTTGTCGGGAGTCCTCGTTTTTTTAGGGAGAAGCCTTCCTTACCTTGAGCACCACACCAAATTAATATTGACAAATATGATACAATGTTTGGCGAGATCATTGAGAAAACCTATGAAAACGATTCAGTCAATATAGTATGAACTTCACACTATTTCCCTGTATGTTTTATCTCCAGAGTGCAAGTGATTTTCAACGTCGTACGGACTATGTGATATGCGCATGATACCATATATATAGACAAGGTTTCCCTTCGGGATGTTGGTCACTTGAAATCCCGGGGGTGTCGCAAGTCGAAAAGATATCGCACATGCTTCATAGTTCTCTTTTTTTAGCAAACATGTGGTATATTAGACTGCTGTCTTGTTTAAAGGAAAAAATAGTGCGTAGCGACCGCCATTGCAAACGAAAAATATGTCACGAGATGATATCGTATCTGAGGTACAGTGGGCTACCGGTGTATAGAAACTTTAGCTCGTTGTCCAGGCTCAACGACTTATTTTGTTTCCGACGTCGATCTAGCTATTTTGTGTAGGGTTTAAAGTCGATCCCACACTGGTGAGCTTTGTTTTAAAACCGAAGTTTTCTTTTTTTCGTGCCAACCTAAGCTCGTTTTTCTTTACCCATAGTTTATGAACTGCAGGCACGCACTACTACAAGTATTTGTGTTGAATGGTGGTTTGTTATGTCGAGTAGATCCACGAACAACTCGTGAATCGCGACGCCATTTCGTGTGCCCGAACTCCGAAAATAATTAATTATCTCTACTGTAATTCTGGTACGAAATAATATAAAAAAGTTGCAAATGCAATCTAATTATTTTATGGTTTTGCCCAGATTGCACCCCCGCACCTGAAAATATTCAATGTAAAACGTTTTTTTTTGTTGTGCGGTTTGACGCGTAGAAGCACATACCCAAACACAAATAGTTTGGAAGAGCTAATATGCGGTAAACCAAACCGACCGGTACACAAGGTTTTGGTATTAACCTAAAAAAAAGTGAAATCACGATCTGCAACATTTTTTTTGTCGTGGCTACGCGTACTGTTTTGTAGCAAATGCGCCTGATAAAGGTACCTCGTGTGTGATCCACGCAACCCAACGGTATATTATATCCCAGGACCGGTATAAGGGCATACAGCTGACTCTGCTGCGTACACCGATTGTGGGCAGCAAGCGGCTCCCCAAAGCATTCTCTGGGCGCTGGCGAACACGCACGTGGCGGCCTCGAAACCTCGAGGAGGAGGCAGCCCAGCGCGAACAAAAACGAAGCAAAACACCCTGATAATCCGGGCGAGGCCGGGCAGACAACCTGTGAGATTGACATCTCGCCAGCCGGGCCACACTACAACAGCACATATCACGCAGAGTACATAAGAGTATAAATAGTTCAGTACACAGAGCGGACCTAGAGTACGCAATCCCGGTCCAACAGAAGAAGAGTGACTGTTGTATACAGAACAGTACCGACAGCATAGCACAGAGCGCATACAATAAACTATGCACAACGATTGAGTACACAGAGCACACACAGTTATATCTAGTTGTTGTGCTGGAGAGCAGAGTGTGCACACAATAAATAGTACACAACGAGGTATCACGGCTGTTCTACGCTGTACAGATGATGAGTATATGCACAAGATAGTTATGACAGAGCTGTTACCCGACGAGTCCCGCCCCGGTCCTAGATAAAAGTATTTACTACCTTTTGGGAGGGTACCCTGGTACGCGTTTAGCAGGCGAGTACTCGTCTAAGGGTACCCGTCGAACACCTGGGTACCCCGGTGCCCGGGGCCCAAATTCTAGGCGAGTATGAAGTGTTATCCGTACCCGTGACGGGTATTGGGTGTTTTGTTGTTTTCAATCGCTGCTGTACTGCGTGGGTACGTCAAATCAGAGGGGTAAGTTTTGCTGGAATCGCATACATCAAACATGCACACACGCATACACAAAGAAAGACTGAACACAGCAGTAGTTCGTAGCTGTCACAATTAGACCTGCTGGATTCCCCCTGCTAGCTGTGTGCTACGGGTCCTGCGCACCCAAACAGGACACCACAGCCGTCACACAGGCAACAATCTGAACAGCGGCTACTGTGTGTTATGCAGCTTCTTACTAATACTGCTGCACCAAAATGTTCGTATTCGTACGTATGTAGATCGGCCTATCGTTCACGTAGATAGAGAGAGAGGTACATATAATATGCCTACTCGCACTGCACATAGTACTCGTAGATCTGTGTATGTACTCTACGTAGATTCCAAAATCTTGGAACCAAATTTATAAATTTACATAAAATGCGCATGTTATTTTGCAAGCGTCTCGTACAACTGCTCTACTGCTGTACACAGCCCAGAGAGAGCAGACGCATGCAACATGGTATCAACTACTGCTGCACAACGCTCGATGTATGCCTCGTTCAATATCGGTGTGATCCTTGCTGTCTCGTGCGTGGTGCGTACTGTGTGTGTTCCGTTCATGCGGCGGGCCAAAAACGAACCATCAAAATTCATACGGGATAAAAAAAACAGTCGTATCGCAGGTTTTTCGTAAGACTTGCGAGGCGATGTCAAGTCGGAACGTCTCCCCTGAGTTATTTGCCAGAATTTGCGACTTTGAAGGCCCAGAGCACGCCCCATGGGCATTGGCCGGGACCCGCACTTGCGCCGTGGCGTACACGCGGGCCCCCTGCGTGCCCCGCAGCCGATAGCGCGAGAAAAGACCCGCGGCCGGAGGTGAAAAGTGAAATTATTCCGGGAAAATGTCCATTTGGTACCTATACATATATCATTCATGCTGTATACTAGGGTTTCAATTCGTTCTTGCGCCACTCCCCTAGGCACGTCCCGGAGGGGAACCTTGTAGCTATTATAGCAGACGACTCCAGCTGGCGTATGATACGTACGCTCGCCTCACGGCCATACTACCAGATGATTTGCACTGTGCTTCTGCTGTGGGAGCGGGTAGGCGCAAGGTGTGGGAATGGGGGCCAGGGATTGGTCGTACTGGCTGAAGTCTTGTACTGACTGGTTGAAGTCTCGCCACGCAAGGATGAACAACCTCGTCAACTGAACATTGTGGCGGACGTGTTGTGGGGTTGTGGCCTGTGTTTGGTATATACTGCAAACCATGCGTTGTTTGCTTGTGCTGACGAGATGCGGGCTCTTTTCTGTCTGTTTTACTTGCCCGTTGACGAAGTACGGGCTCTTTTCTTGTCGTCTACTTAATTGTTCTGGCGAAGGCCTGAGAATCGGTGGCCGAAAGCTAAAGAACAAAAAAAACTCGTGAAAGCACGGCTCTGTTCGGGAGAAAAAGGGCCGTTAGTTGCGAACAGCTGCAAGTAACATCGACCCGAGTTTATGTAATTGCAATGTGACTTGTAGAGTACAGTGTATATATGTATAGGTACCAAATGTACATTTTCCCGGAACACTTTCACTTTTCACCTTCGCTTAGTGGTCGTTTCTCGCGCTGTCGGCTGCGGGGCATGCAGGGGGCCCGCGTGTACACCACGGCGCAAGTGCGGGTCCCGGCCGAGGCCCGTGGGGCGTGCTCTGGTCCGTCAAAGTCACGAATTCCGGCAAATAACCCAGGGGAGACGTTCCGACTTGACACCGCTTCGCAACTACTATGCAAAACCTGCCGTACGACTTGAATCTTTTTCTGTGTATATGAGTGTGTACTGTTGTACGAGTACTGTTAGAGGCGAGAATGAAGGCCGATTTCGACCCAAAAACGTGGCAGGCTATTCGAAATCGCAACTCTAAAAATCCAACAAACAGCGCTAAATCAAAATAGCCTGGGAAAGTCTATTTACTTGGCTTTACACTACCTAAACGGTACTTTCTATATCAGGAAAATCTCCGAGGTGGAGACCAGTTGCACGCTGACACTTGACACACACCTCTGGCTGGTGAAAACGAAGAGGATAGACGCACATTCGGCAATATTGTTAATATCTGGCGCTTTTAAAGGCGGAATAACATGTTTATGGCCATCTTTCTTGCTCTTTGGGCGAGGGGAAGACTTGTCTCACGTTTGTGTAAACAAATTTATAACGTTCCACTGCGTTAGGATATGGTGCGCACAGCAACGCAACCCCCAACTGATTTCATTCAGCAACCGTCGAGAAATTTTCATCCGAAAATGGTTTCTTTCCCGGTTGTCGGTCTGCAAAAAATCTGATTTTGGTGATGAGAAGCAAAAAAAACACGAGGGGAGCACGACTAAAGGGAAGAAGAGAAAAGTCGATCGGGCCAGGATGGATAGCTATCTAGAAAGCACAGGACAAGCGATGCACGAGAGGCTTCGGCGGTTGCACGCTAAGCGACTGCCATCGAACGCGGTGGCCTCGCCGCGGCCGAGTCCATCCGTGATCAGGCGGTGAAGGCCGAGGCCATCCGTGATCAGGCGGTGAAGCGGCGAAACATAAGTCGCGCGGAGGCCTCTGAAGCGAAAGCACATATCTCAAGCGCAACTGCTCGAATTCGCGAACACCAGTGCACCATAAATCTGCAACTGTTAATAGACCTCCGTCGCCAGTCAGACGCGGCGCTGGCCAGGACCCGGGCTGAGCTATGCGACCAGCAAGAAGCCGCGCACAAGCAGGAGGCGATGCTACTGTAGTTGCATCGGACGCGCGTGCACGCAGTCACGGCGAGGTGAAGGACGCGCAATGCGGACCCGAGGCGATTACAGAAGATGGCTGCAGCTGCAGCAGAGCAGGGTCACCGGCTGGCTTTTCAGAAGCCGCGGCTTGGTGCATGCCCGGCCCCAGGGGATGCACTGGCCTGCTGTCGGCCGTCGAGCTCAATGCTCCTACAGTAAAGTGCGGCCAGCTCACGCTCAAGCGTCCATGTGTTGCAGCTCTGCGCTCTGCCCCCGGTGGCGTGTAGCAACCCCATTCGTGCACAATGTCATGTAACGCAGCAGCTCAAAACATGTTATAGTCGTACGAGTAAACGAGGAAGGTCGAGCTCTCTCGCCGTCGGAAAAAATGACGGTGCATCCACGAAATTTGTTTTTTTCCCCCCTCGCTGATTGGCTGATCGTGAAAGTTTCGTTTTTCGAGTTTAAAGATCCCCGGACAAAAAAACGGCAAATTTTACGTCTAAACAAAAGTCATTCTTACCGCTAACTGTACTGCTGTACACGTACTGTGCAGTTGTACACTGCTTTCACACCATTACTGTTGTTTTATGTAGTGCATGGGTGAATCGGTTGGCGCGTGAGGCCGCCTGGGCATCTCAGGAACTGCTGCTGTGAGGCACAGCAACTGCTGCTGTGATGCCCAGGATATATGCGATGTGGCTCGATGTGGATACTTTTCGCCGCACCCCATGTATCTTTTTATCTACTGTAGGGTTTGTTTTGTTCGAAGCAGTAGTTTACAATGACCCGAAGTCGTCAAGATCCAAAACGTCCCCACCGCAAATTTTCAGTTGTACGAGACATGCACATTTCATGTAAATTTAAAATTATTAAATTTCGTTCCGATATTTTTTAATCTTCGTGGAGTACATACACCAGATCTACGAGTACGTGTGTGAGCATATTATATCTATCTCTATCTACGTAAACGATGGCCGGATATCATACGTTGGAATGTTGCTGCGTACGATCTACTGCTGTGCTCTGTTTTTTTCTGTGTATATGAGTGTGTACTGTTGAACGAGTACTGTACTGCTGTACACGTACTGTGCAGTTGTACACTGCATTCACACCACTACTGTTGTTGTATGTAGTGCATGGGTGCATCGGTTGTCGCTTGAGGCCGCCTGGGCATCTCAGGAACTGCTGCTGTGAGGCACAGCAACTGCTGCTGTGATGCCCAGGATATATGCGATGTGGCTCGATGTGGATACTTTTCGCCGCACCCCATGTATCTTCCTATCTAGGGTTTGTTTTGTTCGTAGCAGTAGTTTACAATGACCCGAAGTCGTCAAGATCCAAAACGTCCCCACCGCATATTTTTAGTTGTACGAGACATGCACATTTCAATTAAATTTGTAAAGTTCGTTCCGATATTTTATAATGGGCAGTGGCCAAAAACAGGTATACCTGGTCCGTTTGCGGCCAAAAACAGGTACATAATTAAAATCAAGTCAAAAACGCGCTCCACGTGCCCTGCCATTGGTCCAAAACTCGTTGTACCTGTTTTTGCCTCTTTATAACCCAGGTGTACCTGATTTTGTCTACTCTGCTTGACTTTCACCTTTTTTTTGTCGTTTTTAAGCCAATCAGAGGCCCTTCATAGGTCCACCCTATGCCCCTTATACAAATGCCGACGTACGCGGAGACCCCCTCCTCCCTTCGCACCTCGCACCACGCGCCTCTCGAGCGACACACATATATATATATATCTGCCTGCACACCTCCGCCGAAATAATACGAGATAGAAGGCTCCCCTTCGGGATTGTGGTTGACTTGGAATACCAGGGGTGTCGCAAGCTGAGAAGGGAGAATACAGCAGCAGGCGTTCGTTCCTCGTACGATTAATAGCAGATACTCGTATACGTAGCCACCGGGCGAGCACGAAGAACATGAAAAAACTCTACTTTGCGTTGCAAGGAACGGCAGGTTCGTGGGGGGCGTTTTAAACTTGATTTTAGTATGTACCTGTTTTTGGCCCCGAACGGACCAGGTGTACCTGTTTTTGACCGCTGCCCTTTTTTAATCTTCGTGGAGTACATACACCAGATCAACGAGTACGTGTGTGAGCATATCATATCTATCTCTATCTACGTAAACGATGGCCGGATATCATACGTTGGAGTGTTGCTGCGTACGATCTACTGCTGTGCTCTGCCTTTTTCTGTGTATATGAGTGTGTACTGTTGTACGAGTACTGTACTGCTGTACACGTACTGTGCAGTTGTGCACTGCATTCACACCACTACTGTTGTTGTATGTAGTGCATGGGTGAATCGGTTGGCGCGTGAGGCCTCCTGGGCATCTCAGGAACTGCTGCTGTGAGGCACAGCAACTGCTGCTGTGATGCCCAGGATATATGCGATGTGGCTCGATGTGGATAATTTTCGCCACACCCCATGTATCTTCCTATCTAGGGTTTGTTTTGTTCGTAGCAGTAGTTTACAATGACCCGAAGTCATCAAGTCGTCAAGATCCAAAACGTCCCCACCTCATAATTTCACATATATTGACCCACCAGGGTTGTGTAACATACTATCTTCAATGTCTACATTGCCCCGAATCGAGTCGCTGCCCATATCGTAAAAAACAAAACTGCCCATTTCCGTCAAACACGAACATACATACGCATTTTGCAAGGTACCCGCGACAGCCAATCCCCCCCCTCACAACTATAACGTCCACGCCACGGGTCATATCTCCAGCGCCCAGCTTTTAAAACCCACAACCCCCGCCGTCAAGCTATAAATGCCTCGCACAAGCTCCCGGTCCAGCGCTTCGCCTTCGACGTCGGCACGTCCTGCTGCTGATTCGCCTGTTGTTGAAGAGGCTATTGGCATCGCCAACGCCAACGTCTCAGTTTCCCTTGGTGCGGCCAGTGCCGTTCCTGCCCAACCTGCAACCGCATCGCCGCCATCGGGTTCTCGCTCAACTGGAGCTGCTTCAACCCCCCACCGCGAGGAACAGGAGGAGGTGGACCCCGTGAGGGACCTCCTCGAGCTGTGCCCCCGGTCGCACTGCGGGGTCCCTCTCAGTGCTGGCAGTGGGCGAAGGAAACATTGAACCCGTCTTGCTTCCAGATGGTTCTGCTGCTATCCCTTTACGACACACCGTTACGACCGTCGACGGGTCGGAAGTTGCTTGCTCCATCGATGGAACGACTGACTTCGAAAACCTCATCGACAGCGTTTACCCAGACCTACTAGATGTTGATCATAACACTTACAACGACCGGGGCATTTTGGCTCCCACCAATGACAACATTGGCAACATCAACGCTTTCATCCTCAGCATAATTCCGCGGCAAAGCCATCACCTACTAAGTACAGGAAACATTGTTGCGGATGACGAAAACATGCCCGACGTCGTTTCAGTCGAGTACTTAAACAGTGTGCAAGTTCCTGGAACGCCACCTCATAACCTACACATCAAGATTGGAACTTTGGTATTTTTTATTCGTAACATCAATTTCGACAGTGGCCTCGTCAATGGGAAGAAGGGAATTACCAGAGGCATTTCCCAACGTGTGCTTGACGTCGAGGTGAGTTCGGAAGAGTCCCCAATTGTCAAAATCCCTCGCATTTGTTTCGAAGTTCAAGTTGGCGCCCGTGGTATCACTTTCCACCGATTTCAATTCCCTGTTCGTTTGTGCTATGCTATGACCATAAACAAGTCACAGGGCCAGACTTTGTCAAAGGTCGGGCTAAACCTCCGAGGAGACGTTTTCTGCCATGGTCAACTGTATGTCGCCTTGAGCAGAACTACCTGCAGGGACAACCTCCTCTGCCTCGTTAAACCCCAACGACTCATTGACGGGATCCCCTACGTTCACAACGTCGTCTATTCTGAGTTTATCGTCGCTGCTACAGGACACTCTCCCTCCATTTTTAATATCGACCTCGCCCTTCGTGCTTCAAATGGAAACAATACGCTAAATGGTGACCAATCGAACGATGACAGCATCTCCGGCTTCAACAGTAACTACACTAACAACAGCGACAATAGTAACAACAACGACAACAATAATTGTTCTAACGACGGCGTACACGATCATGGGTCCTGGTCCATCATCAACGAAGTTGGCGATGGCGCTTGCTTGCTGAGATGTATCTCCCGTCATGCTTTCAACAATCCTGATCTGCATGTCGTCGTACGGCATCAACTTCTTCATCACATGTCTCTCAATATGCACCATATTGTGCCAGGTTCAGGTGGAAACACGTTTCACCGTACCATTACAACAGGAATTAATCAGGGGTACATCAAGATGTCTGGCTCCCCTCCGGTACTGTATCATAGCGTTGAACACTACCTTCAACTCATGGCTAATCCCTCCACCTACGCGACTCATACCGAAATTGTCGCCGCTAACCAAGGGCGCACAAAACAAAAAGTTATCGACACCCCCCTATATTGGAGGGAAGAAACCGGACCGTTGTGATCCCAGAAAACAATAAGTCAAGTTTTTTTTTTAAATTACCCCCCCACCCTCCCCCCCACCAGCGAAAAAAAAATAGGGGGGGTCTCTAAAACCAAGGTAAAAAAAGGGAACAAAAAACGAAAAAAAAAGGTTTTCGCTCATTTCGTCCTGTGATCACAGCGATCCGGTTTGTTTTTAATTCTGACCTTCCTACGTGTGTGGTGTCGTCGTTTTCTCTTTTTTTTTACGCCCCTGCGCTAGCCAATTATATAACATCTATATTCGTGTCACGTTATCTGGTCAGCCATATCCTTCACCGCCAACTGTTAACACATGTGACGTCCTGTACACCAACGAGCATTAGAACACATTGCAGTTCTCCAGTTCTTTATCATCAACCTCGCTTTTTTATGATTTTACATTGTCCTTCTTTCCTTTGTGTTAACTGGTGCTCAGACTGCTCCGACTCTCTCCACTCTTCATGTGGTAAACATATGCCATGAGGAATGGAAATGCCCAAAGGAAATGGTGGTGTTCAGCAGGCCGCCTGCTGACCACTACCATTTCCTTTGAGCATTTCCGTTCTTCATGCCACATGTTTTCTCCATGAAAAGTTGTGAGTTTCCTGCATGCTCGTGCACCGTTTTCTTTCGCCCATACCTGCCATCACACCTGTTTCCTCTAACTATGGTGCCGGAAGGTGTGAGACTGATTTTGAGGTGTTCTGGTTATTAAGTATGCAGTCACATACGAATTATGTTGATGTTACCAGCGTCTTCGTTGTCGACTTGCGTCACCCCCGGGATAGCACGTATCCCACATCCCGAAGGGGGACCTTGTAGTGTATATAAGTCGGTCGCCCCGATGGTCTAGTGGTAACCTCGAACGCTTCTGAACGTTGATGTCTGGAGTTCGAATATCACGTGGATCGGACTTTTGAGTTTATTTGCAAAAATAAATAAAAAACGGAATCAACACTTGCTTTACCCATTAATTTGCATTTATTTTGTTTGGGTTTTTCTCTGTTTCACAGTCTGTGACCACAGAATGTGTATCTCTCTAGGACTGGGAATCAGGACAGGCACTGGGTGTACTGATGTGGTTGAGTAGAAAGAACGGGTTTAATGTGAAGACAACAACAACAACAACAACAACAACAACTGCTGAGAGCGCCTATTAATAGTAGCGTGGGTAGGCACAATTAAATGCGAGTCGACGAGGGAAGAAAAGGCTGAAGTCTTGTCGCGATAAAAAGCAAGGTAAGAACCGTAGTGGGGGAGGAAGGAGAGGAGCCTGCTTTGTGATCCCGGATCTGAGTTACGACTAGGGAGGAGAAAGAAAGGAAGGGCGAAGATAATAAATGGGATGGGGAAAAACAAATAAATAAAAAATAGCGTATATACTTAAAAGAGAAGGAAAATGTATACAGTTAGCCCTGGGCCTGAGGTATCAAATACAGCCGTTACCGTCAATACTAATGTCCGCTATTCGTCCCACGCAATTATTAAATTATTGTTTTCGACCAACCAAGCAAATTGACAGCAGTCATCATAAAATAGAGGTCAAAGCCCAGAGCCTTTCAGGAGACCACGGCTGTGAAAATGGTAAAACATTTCGTATTGACACACTTTCTTGCATATACAGGCTGGACCACAGGCGGAGAGTAGCAGCAGCAGCAGCAGCCGCTGGAGGACATGAACGGCAGTGGTGTTGCTGCTCGGGCCGTCGTCGTTCTTGCGGAACAAGCGTTCTTCACTTGGTGCTTACTCCCCCATGCTTTCGCGTTTTCCACCTCCCTCTCCATCGCTTGAGCTTCATCTTCTCGAAGCCGAGCCGCTCTCGCAATTACATGCCAGGATGATCTTCTTGCTGAGCTAATTTATGCTCACGAAAACCATAAAAAATCACAGAGACAAGTTTGTTTCGTCCTTCCATCAGCCCATCCGTGACCAACGACAAGCGATTGATCTCCCCCAGCCTCGCCACGCGCGCCTCTTCCGTCCGCCTCAGTCCCTCCTCGGTTTTCAGCGCCGCTTGGGCTCCACGCGTTTCTTCTTCGGCGCGCAGCCTTTCGTCGTGCTCCTTGACCATTTTGTTTTCTGTGTCCAGCCTCAGGTCCTTCTCCCTTTCATTTTATGCTTTTCGATCAGCAGCCAGCGTCTCAGCCGAACGAGGACTTTCAGCCTCCTCAGCGCATCGAGCAACCGCCACATCGTGTGCATGAGCGACGCCGTCGTACCGTCGCTTCAGCGCATGACATTCGCTGCGCTCCGTGGTGTCACAGGCGCGCCTGTCCCTGCCAATCTCTCCAAGCGTTTTCCCCGTTCGAGCGTAAACCGTTGCTTTTAGAGCTGACTGTTTTTCTTTTTTGGTTTTGTTTTTGCGCTATTCGAATTGCCCATAATATGAACAAGTGATCTTTGGAGTAGTCTACGCCACAATATGGGCGATTGCAAGACGGTTTTCTGCGCTCGGTGCGGTAAAACCAGACGTACTTTTTGTCCGCTAGGATTAGTTGCATTAATCGAAACAAGCTCCCATGCTGCCGAAAACGTTGAAAATCCAACATTTCAGAGTTTTTATGGCCGTTTGTGGCGGAAACACATTTCGTGGCGGAAGAAAGTTCAAATAAACCTATCTATTCTTTCACGATTAGAGGTCCGTAGTAACTCGATGCTCTTTGTCCGTACAGACCACCTGATACACAGCTCTTTGCAAACAGACCTTTCGTTTCGCAACCAGCCCTTCAAACAGGCCAACTGAGCTCTTCGCAAACAGCAACTGACGTAACAGCCAAACTGACGTATTGTACTGACGTATTATGCAAACAGCCCAACTGACATCTACCCGCGGGAGGGGAGGGGTTCCCAGCGTATTCGGAGGGCTTTGCGGCCCGGGTCCAAATCCACACTAATTTCAAGATAAAAAATATCCACACTAAAATCAAGTAATTTTCCTGGCCATACTAAAATCAAGTAATTTTTTCCTAAAGAGTCCCCCAGACGTGAAAATATGGATCTCCAGAACTTCGGTCAATATCGAAATCGGCCCATAACTTCGCGAGTTAGCCACTTCTACACTAATTTCAAGATGAAAAGGCCAGACGTAAAAAAATCGACCGAAAAAAAAAAAAAAAAAAGGCCACTGCTGTACGTACAAGCGCTGAGCATCCATGCCGGCGTTTTGTTTACACTGCTGTACGTACAAGGGCTGCGCATCCATGCCGGCGTTTTGTTTGTGTCCGCTGTACGTACGTACGAGTCGTACTGCTGGACTGCTGCTGCTGCTGTTGTTGTTATTGCTGCTGTAGATGGGTTATTATATAAGGACTACTACTATTATTATTATTGCTGTACGTACTGGTGCTGCTGTATACTGATTTCACTCTGCTGTTGTTGTAGATTGCGGATGGGTGGATCGGTTGGTACGTGTGTGTGTCGATCGGTTGAAGCGCACGTACGTACGTGGTTGGGTGGGTGGGTCGGTGGTTGGGTGGGTGGGTGTGAGTGATGTGAGTGGATGTTGGTAAGTACGTGAGAGTGGGTGGGTGGGTGTCGGTGGGTCGGTTGATACGTGGTTGACTGCGTGTGTGGATCGTGACTCAGTTCTTATTTTTTTGTACGTAAATGTTCGACCAGCAGGTGGCAGCATGGTAAAACATAAAACGAGAGTTCGTATATATCTACGTGCACAATGTTTATTGCTATTAGTTCCTTCTTCGTCTACACAATAAACGCTTTGTCCGCACTCCTTGGCTTTAGATGAAGATGCAGCAGTGCAGTTTGTTGCTTCCGTCTTTTTTGCTGCTGCAGCTGCTGCAGCTGCTGCTGTGCATTATGTTGACGCTCTGCTGCTGGCGAGGTAACCCGTTTTTCTTGCGTCGCCTTTACTATATTAAGACCACTCCGTAGGAAAGCCTTGTATATCGGTATGGTTTTACATGTCTGCACTCAATGTAAAATCTCAATTCGTGACTTATAACGAGGTATGGTTGATACAATGAGGTACATCTGGTATACTATGTTCAAGGTATTTCAAGACGAAAACACTGAGTTTTTAAAAATACAGTGCATATATTTCGAACGCACACTGTCGCCTGCCCGGGGGGGGGGGGTCTGGGGGGGGCGCGTCGCCCCCCCCCGACACTGGTATTGCATCCAAGCTCTGTTCGGCTGCCGTGCCAACCTAGGACTACACTGCTATTTGCGTCCAAGCTCTGGTACTGGATTTCGAACGCACACTGTCGCCTGCCCGGGGGGGGGGGGTTCTGGGGGGGGCGCGTCGCCCCCCCCCGACACTGGTATTGCATCCAAGCTCTGTTCGGCTGCCGTGCCAACCTAGGACTACACTGCTATTTGCGTCCAAGCTCTGGTACTGGATTTCGAACGCACACAACTCTCGCCTGCCCGGGGGGGGGGGGTCTGGGGGGGGCGCGTCGCCCCCCCCCGACACTGGTATTGCATCCAAGCTCTGTTCGGCTGCCGTGCCAACCTAGGACTACACTGCTATTTGCGTCCAAGCTCTGGTACTGGATTTCGAACGCACACTGTCGCCTGCCCGGGGGGGGGGGGTTCTGGGGGGGGCGCGTCGCCCCCCCCCGACACTGGTATTGCATCCAAGCTCTGTTCGGCTGCCGTGCCAACCTAGCACTGCACTGCTATTTGCGTCCATGCTCTGGTACGGCATTTCGAACGCACACTGTCGGGGGCCCCGGGGGGGGGGGTTCGGGGGGGGGCGCGTCGCCCCCCCCCGACACTGCTATTGCATCCAAGCTCTGTTCGGCTGCCGTGCCAACCTAGCACTACACCGCTATTTGCGTCCAAGGTCTGGTACTGGATTTCGAACTGTACTCGTCGTCTTCCTGTCTCTGATACTGCTGCTGCTGCACACTCTCTAACACATCATTCATTAGGCTGCTGTTGCGAGCTGTACTCGCCGTCTTCCTGTCTCTGCTGCTGCTGCAGCAGCACTGACGTAGTACTTACTGCTGCTGTGGGTGTGTGCTATGAACCATCGTATGTTTCCTCGTTGCTGGTCTCTGGGCGACGCTTTACGGAAACATATCGGTCTTCGTTGTGCCCAGGCCACGTCCTGTCTCTGCTGCTGCTGCTGCGGCACTCATTGCTGCTCTGCCGTGGGTGCGTGCTATGAACCATCGTATGTTTCCTCGTTGCTGGTCTCTGGGCGACGCTTTACGCAAACATATTGATCTTCGTTGTGCCCTGGGCCACGTAAAAAAAAAAACTTCTGAAAAACGCCGCTTACTATAATATAAACCCTATTCACCTGCTGTTGCGGGCGAGCTGTACTCATCGTCTTCCTGTCTCTGCTGCTGCTGCTGCAGCAGCAGCAGCAGCAGCAGCAGCAGCAGCAGCAGCACTGTCGAACACATCATCGTCTTCATGTCTCTGCTGCTGCTGCTGCGGCACTCATTGCTGCTCTGCTGTGGGTGTGTGCTATGAATCTTCGTATGTTTTCTAGGAAGAGAGTTGAGACGCTAGAGAGAGCGACGGTGCGCGCCCAACGCCCCCTCGTTCGTATCGTTTTCCCAGCCTTCATGCTGCAAAGATGAGAAGATAATAAAAGACTAAAAACTATCCTTGAACTGGAGGCTAGCTGCTGTATTGATACGTGCAATCAGCACATAGCATCTGCTGCTGCATGTGTGTGTAAAGAGAGAGAGGAACAACACGCGGACCCGCTTTCACAAGACGGTGAACAGGGTTTATAATTCTAGTAAGCGGCGTTTTTCAGGAAAGGGGTTTTTTTTTACGCGTGGCCCAGGGCACGAAAACGAGAGAAATATGTTTCGTATGGGTGGCCGCAGATTAGCGCAGCACGAGGAACNGTGCTATGAACCATCGTATGTTTCCTCGTTGCTGGTCTCTGGGCGACGCTTTACGCAAACATATTGGTCTTCGTTGTGCCCCGGCCACTTCCTGTCTCTGCTGCTGCTGCTGCACACTCTCTAACGCATCATTCATTAGGCTGCTGTTACGAGCTGTACTCGCCGTTTTCCTGTCTCTGCTGCTGCTGCAGCAGCACTTATGACGTACCAGTACTTACTGCTGCTGTGGGTGTGTGCTATGAACCATCGTATGTTTCCTCGTTGCTGGTCTCTGGGCGACGCTTTACGCAAACATATTGGTCTTCGTTGTGCCCTGGGCCACGTAAAAAAAAGCCCTTCTGAAAAACGCCGCTTACTAGAATATAAACCCCATTCACCTGCTGTTGCGGGCGAGCAGTACTCATCGTCTTCCTGTCTCTGCTGCTGCTGCTGCAGCAGTACTGTCCAACACATCATTCATTCGGCTGCTTTTGCGAGCTGTAATCGTCGTCTTCCTGTCTCTGCTGCTGCTGCTGCGGCACTCATTGCTGCTCTGCTGTGGGTGTGTGCTATGAATCTTCGTATGTTTCCTCGTTGCTGGTATGTGGGGCACGCTATACGGAAATATTTTTCTCTTCGTTGTGCCCTGGGCCACTTAAAACAAATCCCGTCTGAAAAACGCCACCTACTGAAAGATAAACCCCAAATTTTAAACAGTTTTGTTCAGCAACATACATCCTCTCGCCCTCGGCACATACATCCACTCGCACCGCGCACACCGCACGCCCACTACCTCTGTCCCAAGTTGGGCACCCCTCCGTCTGGTGGGTGTTCTGTTGCGTGTAACTACTCCCTTCTTCGTGACCTTCGACTTGATCCTGTCCGTGGTATCCCGTGTGTGTATCCGGCGGCGGCGAGCGGCGGCGAGTGTATGATTATACAGCAGCTGCCTTCTTCTTCTACTGCAGCTGCCGCCTCGCTGCTGTGGCTGCCCCTCTCTTGCGACTGCTGTGGGCGACTGCTATGACCCTTCGTGTGGTTGCTCGTACTAGACTTCTGTTGGTCTTCGGCTGCGTGTTCTTCGCAGTCTTCAAATCTTCTGGCGTACCACCTCCTGGTGCTGAGTCGGGATATCTGCCCTGCATGCAGCAAAGCGTACCCCCAGAGCGGTACCTCGATGACTGGGGAGATCACCTCTTCAATCACACTTTCACACGGCTCACCCAGCGTCTTCGTTTGGGGGCTTTGCTGCATCCTGCAACCTTGCGAGCACCTCTTCAATCACACTTTCACACGGCTCACCCAGCGTCCTCGTTTGGGGGCTTTGCTGCATCCTGCAACCTTGCGAGGACAACTGCACGCAATTCAGAGAACTTACTGCTCAAGCGGCCTCGTCCAACAGCTCCGGAACATCTCAACTGTTTCATGCAAAGAGGACGGCAACTGCGGCTGGCACTCTCTGCTGAACGGGAACTGCCGCTTCTTGGGACAGGTGGGTGCACCACTAACACTGTTCATACACTGCGCACATATCTACTCTAACTGCACCACTAACACTGTCCATACACTGCGCAGATATCTACTCTAACGCTAGGTCCTGCCTCCGTCCACGTGTCGTGGAATAACACTAGGTCCTGGTGCACCACTAACACTGTCCATACACTGCGCAGATATCTACTCTAACGCTAGGTCCTGCCTCCGTTTACGTGTCGTGGAGGGCAGTCATGCACATACAGCAGTAGTGATGTGTGCGTCCGTCTACAGTTTGTGCGTGCATGTGTATTCGAGCGTGTCGTGGTCGTGTGTCCTCTTCTTTGCAGACGTATATCGAGGCTCTCATACACATACAGCAGTAGCACGTAGTGATGTTTGTAATATTTGTGTGTACATTTGTGTGTTTGAGCGTGTCATGGTCGTGTGTCCTCTCCTTGGCAAACGTATACGAAATTCACCTTCCTCCAGCGTTCATATGTCAGGGTTACGTGCGTCGCGTGTGTTTGCGTGGCGATCTGTGCGTGCTATAAAGTGTGTCCGTGTGTTACAGCAGCAGTTGCCCCCTTCGGCGTTGTGCACGGTGACCCATACACACATCCGTACACACTTCCTCATCATTCCGTCCGCCCCTCCTCGCCAAATGATTCTCTTCGCGTTGCAGAGGACTAGTTACGAACATCCGATTGGTGACATTCGCCGCCTCAAAGCGAAAGTCGCCGACAACATCGTTCACCACGTCACGGCCGGCCGCGCCTTGTCCGTCGCCGACTTGCAACAGCAATGTGCAGTCCCCGGAGTAAGCCCGCCTCTTCGTCTCTTCATGGGACAGCGGGCGCGCACGATGGGTTTCGAGCTTTCTGACAGCATAGACAGACTCAAGCGGTTCTCGGACTTCGAGGTTCTTCTTCAACATAACTTCTTGGCAGATCGGCGGTACCTATCGCTGGGCGTGCTAAGCGTGGGAATTATAATTGACCTGCCTTTGGTCTTCCGGCCGAAACTTTTCACCTTTCCTAATAACATGTCGCTCGAATCAGAACAACACCTGGCGTGTGGCAGTACGACAGAGGTGTTTCCCCCCCCGCGGATCCGATTATACAACACCACGACCCACGACACACAAGTGTATTGGCAAGACACCAACCTGGCAAAGCACAGGACACCAGGAACGTACTGCTGTAGTGAGACAGTATTCCAGAAATACTGGAATTTGTGAATTTGTCCTGTGACCCAAACTGTGACTTCGCTCCCACCAACACACGACTCCCGCAAACCAATTTCTCGCCAAAGCGAGCCACCAAAACACTGTGACTTCGCTCCCACCAACACACGACTCCCGCAAACCAATTTCTCGCCAAAGCGAGCCACCAAAACACTGTGACTTCGCTCCCACCAACACACGACTCCCGCAAACCAATTTCTCGCCAAAGCGAGCCACCAAAACACTGTGACTTCGCTCCCACCAACACACGACTCCCGCAAACCAATTTCTCGCCAAAGCGAGCCACCAAAACACTGTGACTTCGCTCCCACCAACACACGACTCCCGCAAACCAATTTCTCGCCAAAGCGAGCCACCAAAACACTGTGACTTCGCTCCCACCAACACACGACTCCCGCAAACCAATTTCTCGCCAAAGCGAGCCACCAAAACACTGTGACTTCGCTCCCACCAACACACGACTCCCGCAAACCAATTTCTCGCCAAAGCGAGCCACCAAAACACTGTGACTTCGCTCCCACCAACACACGACTCCCGCAAACCAATTTCTCGCCAAAGCGAGCCACCAAAACACTGTGACTTCGCTCCCACCAACACACGACTCCCGCAAACCAATTTCTCGCCAAAGCGAGCCACCAAAACACTGTGACTTCGCTCCCACCAACACACGACTCCCGCAAACCAATTTCTCGCCAAAGCGAGCCACCAAAACACTGTGACTTCGCTCCCACCAACACACGACTCCCGCAAACCAATTTCTCGCCAAAGCGAGCCACCAAAACACTGTGACTTCGCTCCCACCAACACACGACTCCCGCAAACCAATTTCTCGCCAAAGCGAGCCACCAAAACACTGTGACTTCGCTCCCACCAACACACGACTCCCGCAAACCAAATTCTCGCCAAAGCGAGCCACCGAAACACTGTGACATGGCACTAACAGTTCACCCTTCTCGGCCTATGTATTTTTTAGTCTATGCAAATATTGCGTTTGGTATAAATTCCATCTATCGAGTGTTTGTTTGGTCGTGAGGCACCTCAGTCCTAGGGCTAACAGCAGTTTGTAGTGTATAGTGTTAGTGCACACCAGGTATACAGTTCATAGTAGTGTATAGTGTATATTGAGTCCTACCAGTCCGCAGGGTACCTGGGCGGCCAAAAGGACTGAGTCCCACCAGTCCTCACGGTACCTGAGGAGTTAAAGACAGAGTCCAACCAGTCTTCAGGGTACCTGAGTTGCCGAAAGGACTGAGTCCCACCACCTCAGGGTACCTGAGGGACCAAAAGGACTGAGTCCTACCAGTCCTTAGGGTACCTGAGGGGCCAACAGGACTGAGTCCCACCAGTCTTCAGGATACTTGGGGGCCGGAGAGGACTGAGTCCCCCCAGCCCTCAGGGTACCTGGCGGCCTGAAAGAACTGAGTCCCACCAGTCCTAAGGGTACGATAAGCCAAAAGGACTGGTACCCGGAGGACTGTTACTTTGACGACTTTTGCATTCTTCCATACATTCACCACTTCGACAAACCTGTAATGAAATATGCGATCCCCAGCGTCGATACCGCCCCGCACGGTGTGGAACTTCCAACCCCACTGGCTCCATCAACGAGTGGCTGAGGTTCGTGGAGCCAGCGCCACCCGGGGAGGATACAGTGTCATCCCCGCAACATTAGAGCTTCCATTTACCACTCCAACACACCGGGGACGAAAAGGGTTACCCCCCGGATCGACACCACCTCACACCTTTAGGAAACCTCAGCCCCGCCGGTCGATCGCTGATTGCCTGGGGCTCAAAAGCAAAGCCAGCGCCTCCCGGGGACGATAGGGTCCCCTATTCCCGGATTGTAAATCCCTCCATAAATTACAACTCCAACAACACGGGGACGAAACCGAGTTCCTTCGGGTCGGCACCGCCTCGCACGGTGTGGAAACCCCAACCCCACCGGCCGATCGCTGATGTGCTGGGGCCTGAAAATAAAGCCAGCGCCACCCGGGGAAGATAGGGTCTCATCCCCGGATCATAAACCCCTTTAAACATTCACAACTCCAACAGCTCGGGAACGAAAACCGAGATCCCTCACAGCTCGATACCGCCCCGCATGGTGTGGAAACCCTACCCCCGGCACCCCCCCTTCCAGACAATGATGGGTTGGCGTCGAGTGGCAACGACGCCGTGAAACAAGCCACCAAACAATAGACATACAATGTGTAGACTGCCGTTTCCCGCACAACAGCCCCATAGACTAGACATAGACACCAGGCAAATAACAGCTCAATAACCAGACCCCTCCGAACAGCGCAGGCACAACACAAAAGACACGAAATTACAGTTGTTAATCCCCATACGTACCAAAACACACAACAGATACGATACAGACATGAAATTACTCATTTTGTTGTATGTATCTTTCGAATTGCGTTGTATATTATCATTTTCTGTGGCATGGGAGGGAGAGCAGCTGGCTGACATGTGTACCGCATTATCAAACTCTGTGTCATGCTCACATGTCTTGTGCCCATAAACGCATCTCCTTCCCTTCACTGTCTGGGTTATACTGTACGAATTCTCGGATGACTGACACCCAATGGTCCAACACCATTGTACTCCTCCAAGAAAACATATACTTAGTACTATGGTATAAACCCCCACACGCCACTGAAAAACAATAAAAGTACACTCGGTTATACGATAACAACCGAGAATAGCACCTATATCCTCGTAAATGTCTCCATCCCCTCACCATCGAAAGAAAAAGGGTGGGTGGGCGGGAGAAATCACGAATCACGAAAAACCTGGGCCAGCGAACGATCGCTGTCCAGTTGGAAGCAACAGCCCTGTCTGTTCGCGTGTTCTACCAGTCTACCAGCACCGTTCCGTGCGGTATCCACTTGGTATTCCCACAAGCGCGATCAACCAAACAAAGCCCGTTGCTGCTACAAGTGAGCTACGTAGTGTACGTGCTCAGCCAAAGAATATGAACTATAACGCCGAATTCTCTCTATAACAACAAACTGCAGATTATCCTTGTATCGGTTCCCGATCACGAATATTATTTTCCTTTGTTGTATCTTTCGAATTGCGTTGTATATTATCATTTTCTGTGGCATGGGAGGGAGAGCAGCTGGCTGACATGTCTACCGCATTATCAAACTCTGTGTCATGCTCACATGTCTTTTGCCCATAAACGCATCTCCCTCCCTTCACTGTCTGGGTTATGCTGTACGAATTTTCGGATGACTGAGACACCCATTGGTCCAACACCATTGTACTCCTTCACAACCGAGGTTACTCCGAGACTTTTACAGTTTACCCCATACAGTATCTTGACTTGGCTGTCTTTGCAAACCCTTGCCAGCTGTTAGTTTACGAGACCCATGTCGCGCATGGTCCGCATTATTCCGGGTGTACACCATAATTGCATGGAACTTCCACCTTTCTTCTCGCTGTATGACTCGCCCTAACACGTCACTTCCAGCCGTAAGCATCGAGGCACTTCCTAACCTCGGCGAGTGGATGGCGGACTCTTTGGGCTTACGCCCCGACTTTCCAACTACATTGCTCAGGGCCCACAACGCTTGTCCATATCCCCACGCTCGTACTTGCTCCCCTGAACGGAATGAGGAAAGTGGCGCGTGTTCAGGTTGCGCTGCATGGCATGACAGTAGTGCCACCATAAGGGCAACGGCTCCGCCACCCCCGCCAAGCTCAGAACACGGGCCCCGAACCTCGCTCCGTGTACGTACTACGCCGCTACCAACTTGAGCCTGGTCGCCGTTATGGCCGCGGAGTCGCACCTCAACCCAGACGTCATCAATACACTGAAGACGCCTTAACTGACTGTCGCCAGAAACTAACAAAACATCACTTCGCTCGAGACATGTGCTGGGTGGCCCCCACTATCTGCGGGTGGTTAGACTCTTCAGGTTGCCAAATTATACACCGGTGAAGAATACCGTTGTGTCCACACCCGAAACCTCTTGTGCATGGTGCGAAGTTAATTGCAAACGTGATGTTACCGTCTACCTCTTCTGATTTGTTTGTTTGTTTTATCGCAGGTTCAGCGAGGGAGTAATGCGAGATTCTGAACTAATTTTCGCCCGTTAACGACAAACCAAGAAATACCGACGATAATATCCAGGTGCACCATATCTCACGATAACAACTAAACTTCGCAGCACTGCCAATTCAGCCACCCAGTGTCACTTACAGCCCTCGACATTGAACCGACTTTGGCTAAGCCTTGTTCCCATTGACATTTGTATGTTCGGCTCGCTTTAGGACGTATATGTGAAGTACTGAAACTACACTGTGCCCCATTGCTAGCACGCAGATAGGTATATCAGCACGAATATGCCGTTTGTTATTGCACATTCCACAGAGGCCTTGTACAGCTGCACATTGTTGTCGCCTTGCCGGGTATGGAAATGTTGCTGACGGCGTTCACCAAGCAGTGGTTCAGTACACATGTATTGTCTTGCATGTACTGATGTTCTGCTAATTCACGCAACATGGTATATTATGAGCCCCATTACGACCACGCTGTGAAGGCACCGGCACGTATTATACAATGTCGCTGCCGAGATATCTCGAACGTTTGGCTGTAAAGATTTCCCCTCAGCACGTGGTGAGACACTCTTTTACGACAAATATTCTGCGCCCCTTTGCGACCGCAAAGGGTAACAGCAAGAATATCCGTATTAACTATTGCCAGCGGCATGGTACCGCTGTAAGTATCGTTTCCCTGCCGGGACATGTGGGCGAAATTTCAATTATTGCTGCTCACAGTTCACCCATCAGTGTTGCGATTTCTGCCACTGAGGTCGACTATCTACAAGCATTCACGCACGAGACATATCAAACGTTTGGCTTTGGCTGTGAAGATACCCTCTCAGCGAGACACTCATTCACAACGCCATAATCATGTAGTCGTAACCAACAATGTTGCATGAAGCTCTGCTGGACGTTTTCATTGAAGTCTACACATATTCTGTGCCTCATCGCTGCCGCCAGGAGTAACAGCGAGGTTACCCAGATGCTGGCCAGCGGCACTGTACCGCTGTGAGTTTCGTCACCTTTCCGCGACGTGTGAATGAACATAGCAAACATTGCTGGTCACGGTTCACCCAGCAGTGATACGAATTATGTCACTACGGCCGTCTCTACAAGTATCCACGTCCGAGACATCTCGAACGTTAGGCTGTGAAGTTCCCTCTCAACTCGTGGTGAGACACTCATTCACTACGCCATAACCATATTAAGTATACTCGTAAATATTCATGTTACATCCACAATCTGACGTTTTTAGTACATATAAAACTGTAAATATTCTGCGCCCCATCGCGACCGCGAGGGGTAACAGCAAAATAATAACCAGGTGCACTTTTTGCTAGCGGAATCGTGCCGCTGTAAGTATTGTCGCTCTGCCGCAACATGTGAGCGAAATTGCAAATGTTGTTGCTCACGGTTAACATAGTAAGTAAGTTGGTCACGGTTCACCCAGCAGTGATACGATTTCTGTCACTGCAGTCGACTCTCTACAAGTATCCACGTCGTAGACATCTCGAACATGTGGCTGTGAAGATTCCCTCTCAACACGTGGTAAGACACTCATTCACTACGCCATAACCACATACTCGCAAATATTCATGTTACATCCACATCCTGCTGGCCATTTTTAGTACATAAAGCTCTGTAAATATTCTGCTCCCCATCTCGACCGCGAGGGATAACATTCCCTCTCAACACGTGGTGAGACAGTCATTCACTACGCCATAACCACATACTCGCAAATGTTCATGTTACATCCACATCCTGCTGGCCATTTTTAGTACATAAAACTCTGTAAATATTCTGCGCCCCATCTCGACCGCGAGGGGTAACAGCGAGAATACTCAGGTGCACGTTTGCCAGCAACGTCGTACCGCTGTAAGTCACTGCGGTCGACTCTCTACAAGTATCCACGTCCGAGACATCTCGAAAGTTTGGCTGTGAAGATTCCCTCTCAACGCGTGGTGAGACACTCATTCATTACGCCATAACCATATACTTGTAGGTATTCATGTTACATCCACAACCTGCTGGACATTTTTAGTGCATAAAATTCTGTAAATATTCTGCGCCCCATCGCGACCGCGAGGGGTAACAGCGAGAATACTCGGGTGCACGTTTGCCAGCAACGTCGTACCGCTGTAAGTCACTGCGGTCGACTCTCTACAAGTATCCACATCCGAGACATCTCGAAAGTTTGGCTGTGAAGATTTCCTCTCAACGCGTGGTGAGACACTCATTCATTACGCCATAATCATATACTTGTAGATATTCATGTTACATCCACAACCTGCTGGACATTTTTAGTGCATAAAATTCTGTAAATATTCTGCGCCCCATCGCGACCGCGAGGGGTAACAGCGAGAATACTCAGGTGCACGTTTGCCAGCAACGTACCGTGTAAGTCACTGCGGTCGACTCTCTACAAGTATCCACGTCCGAGACATCTCGAAAGTTTGGCTGTGAAGATTTCCTCTCAACTCGTGGTGAGACACTCATTCATTACGCCATAACCCTGTACTTGTAGATATTCGTGTTACATCCACAACCTGCTGGACATTTTCATTACATATAAACTCGTAAATATTCATGTTACATCCACAACCTGCAGAACGTTTTTAGTGCATAAAATTCTGTAAATATTCTGCGCCCCATCGCGACCGCGAAGGGTGACAGCAAGAATACTCAGGTGCACGTTTGCCAGCAACGTTGTACCGCTGTAAGTCACTGCGGTCGACTCTCTACAAGTATCCACGTCCGAGACATCTCGAACGTTTTGGCTGTGAAGATTCCCTCTCAACGCGTGGTGAGACACTCATTCACTACGCCATAACCATATACTCGTAGATGTTCATGTTACATCCACGCCCTGCTGTACATTTTTAGTACATATAAATCTGTAAATATCCTGCGCCCCATCGCGACCGCGAGGGGTAACAGCTAGAATACTCAGGTGTACTTTTTTCCAGTAACATTTGGTTGTGAAGATTATTTCTCACCCAGTAGCCCGCGTGGGGAATCACCCGCTCATTACGCCACATTCTATTTATTGTGCACGTACGTTTGGCTGTGAAGATTATCTCTCACCCAGCATTCCGCGTGGGGAATCACTCGTTCACTACGCCACATTATTTTTATGGTGCACGTACGTTTGGCTGCGAAGATTATCTCTCACCCAGCAGTCCGCGTGGGGAATCAGTCGTTCACTGTGCCACGTTATATGTATCGTGTACGTACGGTTGACTGTGAAGATTATTTCTCACCCAGCAATCCACGTGGGGAATCACTCGTTCATTATGCCACATTATATTAATCGTGCACGTACGTTTGGCTGTGGAGATTATATCTCACCCAGCAGTCCGCGTGGGAATCACTCGTTCATTACGCCACATTATCAGCATTCCGCGTGGGGAATCACTCGTTCAATATGCCATATTATATTTATCGTGCACATACAATTGGCTGTGAAGATTATATCTCACCCAGCAGTTCGCATGGGGAATCACTCGTCCATTATGCCACATTATATTTTTCGTAATCACTCGTTCATTATGTCACGTTATATTTATCGTGCACATACAATTGACTGTGGAGATTATATCTCACCCAGCAGTCCGCATGGGGACTCACTCGTTCATTATGCCACATTATATTTATCGTGCACATATGGCTGACTGTGAAGATTATCTCTCACCCAGCAACCCGCGTGGGGAATCACTCGTGCATTTCCCCACATTGTATTTATCGCGCACGTACGTTTGACTGTGAATATTATCTCTCGCCCAGCATTCCACTTGGGGAATCACTCGTTCAATATGCCACATTATATATATATATCGTGCACGTACAATTTACCGTGAATATTATCTCTCACCCAGCAGTCTGCATGGGGAACCACTCATCCATTAATGGTACGTTATATATATCGTGCACGTACGTTGAACTGTGAATATTATCTCTCACCCAGCAATCCGCGTGGGGAATCACTCGCTCATTTTTCCACACTTTATGTATCGTGCACGTACGTTTTTGGCTGCGAATATTATCTTTCACTCGGCAGTCCGCGTGGGCAACCACTTTTAACAGTTCAATATGCCACGATATATTTACCGTTCACGTACGTTTTGGCTGAAAATGTGATCTCTCACCCAACTGTCCGCGTGGGTAATCACTCGTCCATGATGCCACATTATACGTATCGCCAAAGTACTGCTGTATTACATC
>MEHQ01004487.1:87263-160089 GCA_008828725.1 Saccharina japonica
CGGCGCCTGTGTTCGCGGGGGCGTGCCAAGGCAGCCAGACGGCGACTCCCGAAACGACTGATGTTCGGGGAGCTGGTGGGGGGGAAGGACCCGGGCGCGGGGTGCCCGGAGCGGAACTGGCAGACGTGCCTGAAGGACGACTTCAAAGCGTTCGGAGCTACGCACGGCTCTACGGACGACCAGAGACGTGTCTTCGGAGTCCCGATTCAGTTTGGGACGGAAGCAGCGAAGGTGAAGGGAGGAAGGCAGTGGTACAAGGGAGTGCTGACAGGGAGCTGAGAGGTTTATGACCTCCTGGCACAAGGACGAAGAGGAGGCTAGCCGGAAAACGAGCGCCAAGCGAGACAAAGAGCGCAGCAATAATAAAGAGATCCAAAGAACCAACGGGACGGTGAGGGGTGCGGAAGAAGGGCGAATCGGCGAGGGAAGGAAACAAGCGAGAAATGGCGGACCGAGTGGCGCGATATGTGCCGGATTGACTGTCCTGGACTGTTTGTTTGTTTGTTTTGTTTTGTTCTTTTTCCCCGTCCCTCCCCACCGCCGCACCATTGCACCACCCCCTCGGGATGACGTGTCAATGTGTTGTCTCTGCTGTCTTGTTTGTTTGAGTGTTTGCTTGTACTTTTGACTTGTCTCTTTGTCTTTGTCTTCGTCTTTTTCCCTTCGTTGCTTTTGACCTTTTGCAGTTACACTGCTCGCAGGCCGGGGGTACATCAGTCACACGGGACCATAGTTCCCTTCCCCCGTATCATGTCTGCGTTTATAATCGGGGTGGAGGACTCGATTTGTTTGCCTGACCGGCGTGAACCCGGCACGGAACACCCCGGCATTATAGGGGCACCAAGATAGAATCAGGGGGCGTGTACCCCCGATTGGTGATGTTGACTTTTTCATTTTTTTTTTACCTTCACATAGCGTGTAGAGGGGAGCGGAGGGCTCCAGACTATCTGTTTTTGACTGGCTTTGATCGCTTTGCGGACCCTTCGGGTTCCACTTTTATTTCAGTATACCTTTGTTCGGGTAAGGTAGCCTGTGACCACGGGAATCGACCGTGTCAAGTGTTGGATTAGTACGGACAGATGGAGGTACTGGATAGAGAGACCGGCATGGTTTTTAATTTGAAGACAACAACAACAACAACAACAAATGGTTGACTGTGAAGATTATCTCTCACCCAGCAACCCGCGTGGGGAATCACTCGTACATTTTTCCACATTATATTTATCGCGCACGTAAGTTTGACTGTGAAGATTACCTCTCGCCCAGCATTCCACTTGGGGAATCACTCGTTCAATATGCCACATTATATATATATCTATGGTGCACGTACAATTTACCGTGAAGATAATCTCTCTCCCAGCAGTCCGCATGGGGAATCACTCATTCATTATGGCACATTATATATATCGTGCACGTACGTTGGACTATGAAGATTATCTCTCACCCAGTAATCCGCGTGGGGAATCACTCGCTCATTTTTCTACACTTTATGTATCGTGCACGTACGTTTTTGGCTGCGAACACGATCTTTCACTCGGCAGTCCGCGTGGGCAACCACTTTTAACAGTTCAATATGCCACGTAATATTTACCGTTCACGTACGTTTTGACTGAAAATGTGATCTCTCACCCAACTGTCCGCGTGGGTAATCACTCGTCCATGATGCCACATTATACGTATCGCAAAAGTACTGCTGTATTACATCATTTTGCCGCGACGTCGTATTAATCAATGTATGCATGACCTTGCTCCGCTGCTGTACGGGTAGAGATTTCACTGATTAATTGATCACATTGTTTTGACGTATGCTACAGTAAGACTTTTCACAATTCTGTTCAGTTAGGGGCAATGTAAACATATATACCTGGTATAAGTAATCTGAGCCCCTTCGCAACCGCGTTAGAGGTACCAGCAAGATTATCCAGTGACACTACACAGCTGTTTAAACTGAGCATATACGGGCTGCTGTTTCAGCAGACAAAACACTCACTACACAGCTGTTTGAAGTGAGCATATACGTACTGCTGTTTCAGCAGATAAAACAATGTGATAATTATTTGAAATATGATCATGCTGTGCAATGTGTGGCGATTCCTCCGCTTTTGCTCCTTGCACAAGCAACACAACTCGCTCGAACCGTTTCCAAACGCACACGCTCTCGGCCCACCAGTATAATCTGCGCCCCATCGCAACCGCGTTAGAGGTACCAGCAAGATTATCCAGTGACACTGCACATAGCTGTTTAATTTGAGAATGTACGTACTGCCGTTTCAGCTGACAAAACAATGTGACCATTTTTTTACATATTTTCCAGTTGCTCGGGATGAACGATATCTTACACGTGCCATGTTTTACGTCGCCTTGCCGCAACGTATGAACCCAATTGCAATAATTTTTCGTCGCCTCGCCGCAACGTATAAACCCAAGTGCAACACTCGTAGTAGGTATAATATGACATCACGACTCACCCAACAGCAGTAATGTTGAGCGATTTTTGTGGTCAACTTACAGAATATACTTCGAAGTATTACTTAGTCTGCGCCCAACGTGACGTGAAGCCGCGAAAGGTATATATCACAGCAAGAATATTCCGTTGACACCCAACAGCAGTAATTCTGAGGCGATTTTTCTGGTCAACTACCAAATATAAAATTGCCTGTACCACTATTTCCTGTGCCCACAGCAAGAGTATGCAGGTGACAAAGCCAACCGCCGTATACCTGGCAAAAGCCAACCGCCGTATACCTAGCATATCACACAGCAATAGCATTCGGTTGACACACCAACCGCCTGCTGCTGTACGCATTTGTTTGCGAGTCCTTGTGGTCAAACACATCATGTATTTTTCTGGTCAACTACAAAATATAAAATTGCCTGTGCCACTATTGCATGTACCCACAGAAGAGTATTCAGTTGACAAAGCCAACCGCCGTATACCTGGCAAAAGCCAGCCGCCGTATACCTGGCATATCACACAGCAATAATATTCGGTTGACACAACAACCGCCTGCTGCTGTACGCATTTGTTTGCGAGTCCGTGTGGTCAAACACATCATGTATCTGGCATATCACACAGCAATAACATTCGGTTGACACACCAACCGCCTGCTGCTGTACGCATTTGTTTGCGAGTCCTTGTGGTCAGACACACCATGTATTTTTCTGGTCAACTACAAAATATAAAATTGCCTGTGCCACTATTGCCTGTACCCACAGCAAGAGTATTCAGTTGACAAAGCCAACCGCCGTATACCTGGCAAAAAGCCAACCGCCGTATACCTGGCATATCACACAGCAATAATATTCGGTTGACACACCAACCGCCTGCTGCTGTACGCATTTGTTTGCGAGTCCTTGTGGTCAAACACATCATGTATCTGGCATATCACACAGCAATAATATTCGGTTGACACACCAACCGCCTGCTGCTGTACGCATTTGTCTGCGAGTCCTTGTGGTCAGACCCATCATGTATGATATAAACAAGTATCTTTCGACACACCGAAGATTTTCTATGAACTGCTCCAGTGTGATACGATATGCCATACATACTTGAAACATCGTTGTGTACCCACGCCCAGGCCGCCGAGTACGACTATTAATAGACACGACCACTGTCACGATTACGAGCATCATCGTATCTCTACCTCGATCGAGGGGAGAGTCCGATGATATCTCGTTGCCGCGATCTGTGATGCGCATGTGCTTGATCATGATGTTGAGCTGCTGCTGTTAAAGCTATTTCCCCGCTTTTTGTGGTTTTCTCACAAGCAACATAACTCGCTCGAACCGTTTCCAAACGCACACGCTCTCTGCCCACCAGTGGCGGGAATTGAGGAGACAAATGACAACCCCATATCTGCATGTAGCAACATACCGGTCGATGCGATGCCCGGTGCCGACGCTTCCGTGTCCACTACCTGTGCCTCGTGTGAAGCGCTTCGCCTCCGATGTTGCTTTTGTTGCCCTCGCTGATCCCCCGATTCGCCGTCTAGCGATGAACTCGAGAAATCACGAATCACGAAAAACCTGGGCCAGCGAACGACCGCTGTCCAGTTGCAAGCAACAGCCCTGTCTGTTCGCGTGTTCTACCAGTCTACCAGCACCGTTCCGTGCGGTATCCACTTGGTATTCCCACAAGCGCGATCAACCAAACAAAGCCCGTTGCTGCTACAAGTGAGCTACGTAGTGTACGTGCTCAGCCAAAGAATATGAACCATAACGCCGAATTCTCTCTATAACAACAAACTGCAGATTATCCTTGTATCGGTTCCCGATCACGAATAATCTTTTCCCTAATGTTTTTTTTTTCCCATACCTAAACACAAAACAGATGTAGACATGAAATAACTCAACTACCCATTTGTTTCTCATACCAGAACACAAACCAGATTTAGACACGAAATAACTCAACTAACCAGTTATTTTCCCCCCACATCAAAACACAAACCGGGCATAGACACGAAAATACTAAACATACCATTTTATTTTCCCATACCAAAACACCAAACAGATATACCGTATTAAATACCTCAATAAAATTTAAAATGTTATTCCTCACACTAAAACACAAACCAGATTTAGACATGAAACAACTTTCTGTAGCTCGTAAGGGTGCGAATTAACGCAGGCAAGTTTCAAATCGAATCGATTTCATATCGATTTTTTTTTATGAATCGAACCGATTTTTTTCCGATTTGAAGTGAAAATACGGCTTTGGGTCCCATGAGGTGAAACCACGTATGTTCCGTATGTTCTCGAAATGTGAATGACATCGGAATAAAGCGACATCCCGCACAACACCCGGCTGACAAGTACCGAGGAGAGAAGCTCAGAGCGACGGCGTGCATCGTCACGTGCACGCCGCCTATAGCCTCTGTTTTATTTTAACGGCGCAGGCTAGGAAGCTGTTACGTTCAGCTTCGCTTGGGTGGATGGAGGAAGCCCTTGAACGCCACACACCGGACAGCGACAGCGATGTAGCTATCGAAGTCTTGAGTTTTTCCTCCGTGTTTTGGGTCGATCGTTTGGTTCTCGTCGGGCTTGGTCGATCGAGCTGGTGGAAAAATTGGGCTTGCGGCCGCCACGATTTTTTTTGTGGAGCCACCGCCGGGCCAAGTTGTGCTATGGTCTGTAGCCGTGGGCGCGGCTATTGCTCCGGTCGCCACTCCTTGAGGTTGAAGATTTATCGCCTCGTTGGTGGTTGTCGAGAACAGCCCAAACAGCGACGGGTCGCCTCGGGGACGTTCACCCAGTGGGAACATGCCATGCACGTTGGATAAACTCCAATCGATTCGAATCGATTCGATTCGATTTGCAAAAAATGAAGTATTTTGGGACGTCTTTTTATATCCGATCGATTCGACTTTTTCATGCCCCAAAGTACAAATGTCTTTCCGGTGATTCATGTTTTGACCAATCAGATGAAAGCTCGAGTCGATTCATTAAAAAAAAAACGATTTCAAATCGATTCGAATTGAAACTTTCTTTCGTTAACACGGCCCTAACCAGTTTTCTTCCCTCAGATCAAAACACAAACGGATATAGACATAAACATGCTCAACTAACCATTTTCCCCCCCAGACCACAACAAAAATCAGACAGGCATGAAATTACTCAACTAACATTTTGTATCATACCTCAAACCAGATTCAGGCATGAAACAACTCACCTAACATGTTTTGTTTCGCCATATCGAAATACAAACCAGTTATGAGCATGAAAAACACCAAATAAGTATACTTGAAAATATAGTAAATTATACTATAAAAAAAAAATCACGAAGTGTTATTTCTCCCATATCGTACCAGGTAATACATACTAAACCTTTAAAACAGAATCGAAGAACCTAGCACGAAGGACGACCACCTTACATGCAAACACATAGATACAGTAAGGTGACTCCGCTATGGTCGATTCACATGAAGGTTGGGGCCTCGTGGTGAGATACCCGAAAAAAATACCGATTTCCCTTGGGCGGTGGAAATCTGGCCTACACCCCGACACTTGTTGTACGTACCTGCGCCAAATGAAGAGGAGGCGTGGATGATGCATGACATCAAGTCAGACCTATTAAACTGATGAAACAAACACCTTGCCAATGACCGACATGACCAAAGTGAAGGAGCACCAAGCGGTACGTAGATGTCTTGATATCTTGAAGGATAGAAGCTGGTGCAAAATGTGGGGGGATCGTTAGCCAAGCCTTCGACAGCGAAGGTCTACTCAGCAGCAATAGTAGGGTAGCTAAGCATGATAAAACGTATATACGACGGAGGAAGCGACGTACAGGGCATCCCGATGTGTGAGTAAGACTTTGTGTTATGCAAGCTGTCCTTGAACCTTGCACGGTAAAAATGACCTTCCTGGAGGAAAGTAACCAGTACAGCAGCGGGGCAAGAAAATAGAAGATACGATCGTGGGACGCTAGGATGGTTCGGATGGTTACCATGCAGATCGCCTGACACTAACTTGGGGGTACTTTTATTAAGGGTGTTGGACTTGGCTCCAGGCTACTAGCCCATGTTGGAAACGCTATTTAGTGTGGTGCGCCGGCAAAATAACTGAAAGATACCAAGACCTTCAACGAGTACTACAATTGGGAAGTCCCAGTAACGTGAACACTTCCCACTTCAACTATGAACACAAACGCGCTGGAGATATTATCGGAAACTAATAGGAGAAAGACGGTTGGGCAGGGTGGGTGGAGAAGAAAGATTGGAAGGACGCAGCAATCGTAGCGCTGATATTTCGCGTTCCTAGCGACAAGACGAGAGTCCAAGAGGAAGTGCGACGAAGTAGGACTGTACTGCCATGCACTAGGGCAAGTAGAAAGGGAGGGAGAGCATTTTCGAGTCACGCTAAAACGGAAAGCGAGCATGGAGTGACGTGTGATAGAGACAGAACAAGGGTCGGCATGGGTCAGAAGACAGGATGGAGGATATGTATAGCAAATGGAAAAGCGAGTTCTAGCGTGAATGGAGGGACGGGGAGGCAGAAAACACTAAGTGGCGCGAAGGGAATGGGATAGAAATACAGTGGCGTGAAGCAAGCAGACAAAACCGGAAACGGAAACGGAAAGTAAAACTCAAATAAGAGAAAATAGAAGTAGCAACGACGGAGCAGGAACTATAGACAACAGTAGAACGGATAGTGAAACGAACAACAAGCTGATAATAGGATCATGAAACGTATGTGGGTTAGCCACGGAATAGCGCAAGAGGGTAGAAATGGCCGAACAAGTAAGTAAACGCGACCTAGACATAGTGCGGATTCAAGAGTCGTGAGAGAAAGAGGGGGGGGGAATAGGGTGCACACTTGAAGAGTACTCATGGGTAGGAAAAAAGACGGAGGGACAGAACAACAAGAATAGGGGGGCGGGGGGAGTAGGGTTCCTAGTCAAATAATACCTGTGTGACATAATAGAAGTGATAAAAGACACAAAATTCGACGAAATCGTATGGATAAAGATACCAGGGGAGAGGGGAGCGGAATATTATTTCTTAGGAAACATCTGTATGCCCCCAGAGTCGAAGAGTACGGTAAAGCGTATACAGAAGTTCGGAGAAGTAGCAGTAGATGTACAGACATATAACAGGCAAGGAGGAGTATATTTTAATTTAGGAGTTGGAAAGGCAAGCAACCCGAATGATAACATTGAACAGTATGGGGAAGTAACAAATAATAAAATAATAAGAATGGGGCAGAGATGTTGAAGTTCTTTAAGGACAATGAGTGTAAGAAATTAAACGAAAGAATGAAAAGCCAAGGTCGGAATGGACTAGACAGTTCATACAAAAGGGAGAAAGCTCCGTTCTTGGCTTTATGGTGGTATAAAATGGAAGTAATGAGGAAACGGAAGTACCTGTATGGGCAGCGGACGTAGAAGCTACGGATCACTGCCTAATATAGACAGCCAGCAGACGAGAGTTATAAAAAATAGTCGCGGTAGGAAAGTGTACAGATGGCGAACAGATAAACTAGAAGTAATGGGAAAACAAAAAGAGTTCTAAGAAGAGATGGCCAAAAATGCAGATCCATTTTCCGAGCTGTTGGAAAGCATAGGTACAACAAAGAACAGAACAGAGGGACAGTGCAGGAGCGAGGATCATAGAAGGATAGAAGCAATTGGTCAAGACCACAGCAAGTAAAGTTATAGGGAATAATTCGATACTATGCAACAGAGTAGCAAAATAGTGGGATGAGGAAGTAAAAAACGCGGTAGGAGTAAGGAGAAAGGCACGCGCAAGATACACATCGAGTAAAACTACGTCAGGATGGGAGGGATATGCTATTGCTAGGAAGAAAGTAAAAGAGATGGTAGAGAAGAATACAGGGATACGGAAACATGTACTTAAAATGTAGTTCACAAAACGAATGAAGATTTTGGTGGCGGGATGAAACATATATGGGTAGAGGGGTAAAAAGGCACACTGGGCACACAAGCAGGAGAGGCGGACACGGAATAGCTACATTTTTTCCCATCCCATTTAATGTCTTCGCCCTTGCTTTCTCTCCTTCCTAGTCGTAACTCAGATCCGGGGTCACAAAGTAGGGGCTTCTCCCTCCTCCCCACTACGGTTCGTGCCTTGATTTTTTATCGCGAAAATACTTCAGCCCTTTGTTTCCCTCGTAGACTCGCATTGACTTGCGCCTACCCACGCTGCTAGGCGCTCGCAGCAATTGATTCCGTTGTTTTGTTTTCCTAATACACTCAAATGTCCGACCCACGTGGGATTTGAACTCACGAAATCAACTCTTGCAGCATTCGAGGGTATGATACCACTAGCCCACCGGGGCGACCGGTAAATTAAGAGCACAGAACAGTGAAATGGTAAGTAGCTCGAAGGGGAAAAGGGAAGTACTACCGCAAGCTAGGAACGACCACGGCCAACGAAACGTTCAACGCAGAATTCCAGAAGGAAATCAACGCGTGGGTAGAGACGAACGTAGATGCATCAGAAAGGGGAGACAGTGGTTCAGAAGGATTACAGGGAGAGTTCACAAGGGAAGAAGTAAAGAAGTGTGTAGCTTAACTAAATAATAGAAAGGCAGCAGGGGCAGACCAAGTAGTGAATGAATTTACGATGTACGGGGGAGAAGGAATGCTAAGCATGATGGTTAAGTTGCATAACTGGATATGGGAAAACGAGTAAGCACCTACTACGGAGGGTAGTTGTTAGTAATAATCGGGCGTTAGTGAGCCAGTTCTACGAATTAGACGATGTTGGATAGCTTAAACGAAAGGTATGGACAACACAATGCTACCACAGCACGTTTCAAGTGGTAGATTTAATTGTAGAACAAGAGTTCGAGCAAAACAACAGAAAACAGTGATTTAACTTGCTTTCCCTCCCAAAAATTAGGCCTTAAAACCGTATACGAGTATCTCGTTTCATATTATATACCAGGTATCTTATACGTCAGGTCATCTGAGAGTGTGTGGTGTGTGCATTTGTGGTGGCTGGCAACCAGTTATTTGTGCAGCAAAACTAAATGCGATATAACTCCAGAAATATGTATGCGTGTAAAATCGTGATTACTCCCTGACCGGGTCGACGAGACGAGTCGTTTGCCGTCATATATTTCAAAAACTTACCGTGGGGTATCTTTAAGGAGCCCCTTCGGGCAAAAAATATTAGAGCAAATAAAAAACAAATACGTTTTTTTTCAGTTGCCTTACTATTTCTGGTATAATTTCTGCCTTTTCATGACTCCCTACGGAAAACAACCTTTCTCTGGTTCCAATGCTCAGACTGCCGACCGATGGGCAGTTTTAGAGAGTGTAGGTCATGGGCAACATTTGTGTCTCAGGAGGCGTATCGATCAGACGCCTTTTTCATCACGAAAAGTGCCTCGTACTCAAAAACGACTCGCCATACCCCTGGTATCCAAAGACGAATTTGAAAAATGGCTGTTTCTCCGTCTGCTGATACTGCTTTAACTCAGATTTAGGTGAACCTACCTGGGCCTTTAGTTCGACCGTTCGTAGCGTCCTTCGTGGCCACAGCAGAGTGTAGATACCAAACAGGAGCTCCAAAACGACCATAAGTCTTGCTGCGGAGCACTTTCGTTTCGTGATGCAAACACAGCAATGCCTACGCTCCCTTGCAGATCCAAGCGCCCCAACATCTCCTAGGGACTATAACGAACAAGCTATGCGTTGGTCGGTGGGAGGTCTGAGCATTAGAACTGTAGCTATGCCGTGTTCCGTAAGGAGTACTGATATGGTGGTATTATACCAGAAATAGTATTGCTGCTGTAAAAAAGACGAAACATATATATAAATTTCAAACACTCAAGTGCTTTTTTGTTTTTATGACCGAAGGGGCCCCTTAACTAGAGCGAACAATATAGCCTCAAACTCCAGTTTTTCGCCCATAGCTCCGTCATTTTTGTTTTAACAATTTATACTTCAAAGAAGTCTCCCTGACCGGAAGTACAAGGGCTGTCCGAATCCGTCGTCTATTTTACCTTTTGAAAACTGTGACACCCATACAAAGCAAACAGAGAATGCGTGTTTTTCGATATGAAGTGGCAAATAAATATTAAAATAAATAAATAATTGGTACGAGATGGTCTTGAATACGGCTATTTGAAGGTGTTATCAGATTTCAGAACAACGCCTCCTCCCTGAGGAAACTGCACCTGAGTGCTGGGGGGGAAAGTTGGAAGATTCCGGATAAGCGGACCATGTGTGATTTTGATTTTTTCATTCTATGTACGATTTGCCTTAGTTTGTTTTTCCCGGTTTTCTTTTTCTTCCACTCCTGAATGTTTAGAGCCTGTCTTGTGTCCACGGACTAGATCATGGCGACCGATGAGAGAACATGAGAACAATAGCAACACTCTGGGATTTGCGTTTATCCTCCTACAATAGGTTACGCAATTTCTCTAACGACTACCTGGTATCTTCGATAAATGTAAAAAGGAACGTAAACTTGCCGTTTTGTTTTGAGCGCAAGCATAGCGGCCACTGATTCTGGTTGTAGTGTTTTGGTAGCCCGCTTTGGTGAGACGTTGGACATCGTATTCTGTATCTGGGATTGGTGGCGGTGCATCCCAAGTGGTCGGCGTGTGTGCGGCCCAAATGTGCCCACTTCAAGGTACACAGCATATGCGAAAGCCTGTATGTATCGACGTATTTCGACTATTCTGTTCAATTTATCTGTTTTTTTTTACCATGACGAAACAAATGAATCCCATAATGTATTATGCACGAAACACAGGATGGGTCGATATGGCTAGAACTACTGGTCGCCCTATCATATGATCGTACTTACCGCACTGACTCGTTGCACCCGGTACCTTCGCTTTGAGCTCCGGTTCATGCAATCGGGACACGTGTACATTGCCTATATGCATACATAAGTATTTTCCGTCTAGAAACACGATATTTGTTCCTTTCTTCCCAAATCTTTACACCCACCAATGAATGTGCTCCAGATTTATCCCTACGAAAAAATATTCGGGACAATTATAGACATTGAGCGATGAAGGTTTTCGAGCGGTAGATCATATTGTTGGGTAAAGGCCCCAACCGAGTTGATTTTCCTATGAACGTACTCGGCCACCAACCCGGGGGCGACTGCTGTAGTATATTAATACAACTTGTTTATTTGCACTATTAATAACAGGTTTTCGAGCTAGACGGTCTTCAGTCCGGGCCGATTATTCTGGGAGATATTCCTGCCACCGATGATGTTGACGAACGTGACATATGGCTCGAAGTGGCTTCTCCGGCCATCGAGGAGCGAATTGCGAGGTATTCTTCGGAAGAGATCCGCTTCAACCTCATGGCCATTGTCAAGAACCGCAAGTGAGTGTCGGTCTGCCCGGTTCCGATATTGAGGGAAACCGGGAGTGTTTGTTTGCATGTACATACTAGACAGCACATCCTAGGATTGGTCGCGAGTAAATGTTTAGGATTTTGTTCGTTGTATCAGATGTCTGTGCCACTTCGATTCTTGTTTAGGTGCAGTGCTTGCATGCAAGGCGTATGGCGTGCCTTTATAAATATGCTCTGAAACGTACGCAATAGTTTATATGAGGCCGTTGTTTGCCCTCATACCGGGGTGCGTACAGGCTTCCATTCTTTAATTAGTCTGTCGGTCTTCTGGGTACTGTGTATGTGTAACATTTGTGGTTTTCACTGCTTGTGAGAGCTGTACGAGGCCGGTTTCCACACACCCGGGACCTATGGAAGCGGGCGAGTATGGGCTAACCCGTAGGACGTTTAGTCGCACGCCGTCTCGAGGTGGCCGCGGTCGCCGGGCTGCTGTCGATTTGGTGGTGTGTTTTGGGTGCGGCGGGACTTCGTGTTTTTTTTTCCCGTTTTTTCCTTTGAACGCACACGGCCTGCTGCAAGTTTGAGGCCGCCTTGCCTCAGGTACCCCTCTACTAAAGTAGGAAACGAGTCCGCCCCCCTTGTGCTTATTCTCTGACCTGTTAATTTTTAAACTTGATAAACATCCGTAAGGTATTATCTAAAGCACATTCTTCACGTATGGTGTGAACACGGGGAGGAATCAATCCACGTTATCATTTTAGTATAATATACCAGGTAGCTCGTATGTCGAACGATTTTGTATAGGGTTTGCCTAGGATTTATTGTGGCAGTGCACACCGCGTGCGAGAGCGATGTAGAACACTCTAAAACTACAGTAAGTCAGTCAAATTCGATGCTCCGACACAAAAATCAAGTCGATTTTCACCACCCACACAAAAAACCAAGCTAATCGACCCAACACTAAAAACAAGTCATTTTCGGCCCGCACACAAAACCAAGTGGCGTTCGATCCTAACGCTGAAATCAAGTAAAATACGATCCCTTCTCTGAAACCAAGTCAGCTTCGATATAAAAACCACAACGAAGTCAATTTCTACCCCCCACACAACAATCAAGTCAATTTCGATCCCCACACTGAAGCCAAGGCGTTTTCGACACCCACACAAAAACCGAGTCAGTCCCGGCCCCTGCACTGCAATCAAGTCAATTTTTACCCCTACTCTGCAATCAAGTAAATTTCGATCACACACACACAGAGAGAGAAAACCCAAGTCAATTTTGGTGCCCACACTAAAAGCATGTCAACTCCGGCCCGCCCACTCAAACCAAGTAAATGTTTACCACCCGCACAAAAAACCGTCAATCGATCCCCACACCAAACCCAAGTCAATGTCGATCCCCCAGACAAAAAACAAGGTAATTTCGAACGCAACTCTGGAATTAAGTCAAGTTAGATGCCCAGTCTAATACTACTGTAAGTCAATTTGGTTGCAGACAGTAAAACAGAGTCAATTTCTACCACCCGATAAAAAAAAACAGGTCGATTCGACACCCACACAAAAACCAAGTTAATCCCGATCCCTGCATCGATATCAAGTCAATGTCTATCTCCCACACTGAAATAAACTATTTTTCGACCACCCACACAAAAACCAAATTGATTTAAGTTATCACACTAGAACCAAGTCAACTTCAGCCCGCCCACAAAAAACAAGTCAATTTCGACCACGCACACTATACTAATTCAATGATCTTAACACTAAAACAAGTAATTTCGACCCGCACACAAAAACCAAGTTAATTTCGATCCATACGCTAAAACTAAGTCACTTTCGACCCGCACATGAAGACAAAAGTCATCAATTTCGACCCCCCGCACAAAACGCAGGTCAAGTTCGATCCATACACTAAAAACATGGCATGTGCAACCTCCAGCTCCAATATCGTCTGGTGCATGAACGGCAACATCTCAAAGCTTAAGCAAGTTCTAACCTTTTGAGCTGAGGGTGCTGTTGCCCATCAGTTCTAGATCAAGCCACTCAGGAAAATCCTACCCCGCAACCTCGGACGACCACCTGAAGATGCCTGGTGCAGCGAACTCCTCGTACTGCTGTATTAGTATGGGCTTGGAAGGCCGGTAGCCAGTCGCCCTGGTGGTCTAGCAGTTAACCACGACTACGCTAAGGTTGAGGTCGGGGGTTCGAGTCTCCGTATGTAATTTTGTATTCTCGAATAACACCAACTGTCGAGAGCGCCTTATTGCGTGGGTAGGCACAATTCGACGATAGTTGACGCGGGAAGAAAGTGCTGAAATCTTCTTGGAGGGGTGGACGCACCTTGATGGTAGATATTTACGGGGGTTTTGTGCTTGGCGCCTGAAACCGACCCTCCGACCCGAACCCGAACCCGAATCCTTTGCCAGTGGTCAGTGCTTGGATGCTGTGCTTGGTAAGACTCTAGTTTGACTCGACCGGCGTGGATCCTGAGCTTGGAAATACTCTAGGTTGACTCGGGATGCTGTGGCTGGGAAAAACTCCAAGTTGATTGAGCCGCGTGAGACATGCCCGTAGCCAACCAGAGTGCCTAAGTAGCTGCCTTAGAAATATCTACTATCAGCCTAGCCCATTATTGTAAAAATGCAAGGCAAGAACCGTAGTGGGAAGGGAGGCGAAGAACCTACTTAGTGACCCCGGATCTGAGTTTCGACTACGTAAAGGGAGAGAGAAAATGAGGGCAATGAATGAAATAAGAAAAAAATAAAATCTGACGTAAAATCAAATAACCTTAATGTAGCCGTTTTTGTATTTCTTGGGTGGCATTCGTATTCCGGGTAATTCTAATAATTGAAGGACAATGATGCCCTTTCGTGCGAGATGCCATCACGGCATCACAGCTCTGGGAATAAATAAGCTATTTTTCTCCTACGCTTGATTCTCCGCGAAAATGAGGAACACTCAGGACATGCTTAATAGACAGACCTGCAAGGGGATACTCTGTCTCGCCCAGTCTTACAACTATATGGCGTCGACGGCACACGCCTTGTTGGCGGGTCGTGGGAGGTTTTTTACTTTGGCTTCCGTCACAGCACCTGCGTTTTCATTCGATTGCCCTTCTGTGCGTTTTTCCCGGCTTCATAGCTTAGCAACTCAGAGGTGTGGGACTGGGTTTTGGGGAGCCGCATCTTCGACTCGTCTTCTAGTTCGTGGAATCGGGATTTTCCCGAATCTCCCATGTTTCTGCATATACGGCTCATCAGGGTGGCCTAGTGTAGTAGTATGGGCTTGGGAGGCCGGTAAATACCTCAATATAGATAATTGGTCCGTTTTCGCATATCTTGGATGGCATTCGTGTTCAGGCCTATTGTAAGAATGGAAGAACAATGATGCCCTTCCGGGCCAGATGCAATCACGGCTCTGGGAATAAATCAGCTACTCTTCTCCTACGCTTGATTCTACTCGAAAGTGAGTAACACTCAGGACATGCTTAATAGACAGACCTGCAAGGATATAGTCTGTGTCTCACCAGTTTCGTAACAATATCTCGTGGCGGCGTGCTTTAAATTCCGAGCACCTTCACGTCCGGCTTGACACCGCGTTGCTTCAGCTGGTTCAAAACGAAGGTACCACCAGGAACGGTCTTCAAGACCGAACATGGAGCCACCATCGTGGTACGCCCCCGCATCGCGTATTCTCTCGCAGCGACAATACCTGTACGCAGGCTTGGCGTGGGCTCAAGATCTACGGGTATGTCGATCTGTTGTCTGCTGCAGGCTGCTGTTTGGCTGATGATGTAGCTGCTGTGCTGTATTTTGCTATATGTTAAATATACTGCAGCCCCTGCCAATACACCCCGCGCGAAATTGCTCAAAAACCCATCAATAAATATGGTTTCGCTTAAGAGGACTGTTTCGATTTTACGAATTAGGTCGCTACAAAATCGATCGGACCTAATTAAAATCGAACCTCACAGGAAACGGCCTAACCTTAACCCCAACCCTTGGCCGATTTGTATGGAAATTGTCCGGGAAAAAATCGGCAAATACGAGTATATATTCAGGGGAAAACCTCGACTATATTTAATCCGTGCGAGTATGTAGTTTTAGACCGAACGTTATGGTACCACTTTGTGGCTCGTTCATCTTCATCTCAGCAACATGATGCCAAAGAAAATGTGTGTACACCGCGTATGGAGACGAAGGTAGGTCGACTACGTTTCCAATATGTGAAAATCCAACAAAAAGGGGTGTCTCGCCACTATCTGACCCCTGGGATAGTGGCGAGGACAATACGCCACCGTCTTGTTGCCGCATTATTTTGTTCCGCAAAAATGTACGATAATTCAAGGTTCCCCTTCGGGATGTTGGTCACTTGAAATCCCGAAAGTGTCGCAAGGTGAAAATAGATCGCACATGCTTCATAGTTTAATTTATGGAGCAAACCTGTGGCATAGACTGTAAAAGTAGTTGCGACGGCCATTCCTAACAGAACAACTGTCACGAGATGATATCGTATCTGAGGTACAGTGGGCTCCCGGTGTTAATAAACTTCAGGTTGGTGTCCAGGCTCAACGACTTGTTTTGTTTCTGAAGTCGATCTTGCTATTTTTTGTAGGATTTAAAGTCGATCCCACAGTGGTACTGCAGTTATGACGGCTGTTCTGCGCTGTACAGCTGAGTATACAGAAGATAATTATGACAGAGCTATTGCCCGACGAGTCCCGCCCCGGTCCTAGAGAAGAGTATTCACTCGTATGTAATACCTTTTGGGCGGGTACCCTGGTACGCGTTTAGCAGCCGAGTACTCGTCTAAGGGTGCCCGTCGAACAGCTGGATATCCGGGTGCCCTGGGCCAAAATTCTCGGCGAGTATGAAGTGTTATCCATACCCGTGACGGGTATTAGCGGTTTTGTTGTTTTTAAGCGTTGCTGTAAAGCGCGGGTGATATCAAAATCAGAGGCAGAATATTCTCGGAAGAATGAGAGAATGTGAGTTGTGTACGTACGTAAGAAGTTTGGCTAATCAGATGAATGCAGAAATACATGGTAGTATGAATCGTAGCCCGTGATATACACCTGGTCCAGTTCGTAGTTGTGACCTGCACGTGATAGCGCAGTGCAGCAGAGTCAGAGCTACAGGTCCAAGGTGTGATACAGACTAGTTTTGAGTTCCCAGTATGTCCGAGGAGAGCAAGTCGCCGGAGGCTGAGGTTATTCGGGTTGCTGCTGCGCACGACGTTCAGGCGGCTTTGGCTGCTGCGCTAACCCGGGCAGAAGAAAATGCGCATGCCGCTGTAGCTGCAGTGCAAGCACAGGTGGACGCACGCCGTGCTGAGGATGCGAATGCTGTGCAAGCCGGGATCGCATGCATCAAACACACACGCATACACAATGAAAGACAGAACACAGCAAAGCAGTACTCGTTGTTCGTAGCTGTCACAACTAGATCTGCTGGATTCCTCCTGCTACTCGTAGATGTTTACTACGGGCCCAGCGCACGCATACAGGACACAACAACAGCCGCCACAAACGCAACAATCTGAACAGCGGCTGTCTGCTGCGTGTTCTGCAGCTTCTTCTGCTGTACTGCTGTGCTGTTCGATAAAGGGCGCCTTGGCTGCTTTGTAGTGTGTAGTCTAGACTACTGTAGACACCAGTTCCCGTAAAGTACAGCAGCAGTAGTACTCCTACTGTACTAAAGTACTTGTAATCGAACGTATGTAGATCGGCCTATCGCTCGTAGACAAGAGAGAGCTAGATATGATATGCGTACTGCTGTACATATATACGTACTCACTCGTAGATCTGGGCATGTATGTATGTATACTCTACGTAGATTCCAAAATAATATTGGAATCAAAATACAAATTTACATAAATAATGCGCGTGTAATTTTTGAAGCGTCGCGTACAACTGCTACTGCTGTACACAACCCATAGAGAGCAGACGCATGCAACAATGTATTAACTACTATGCATGGTGCTAGATGTGTGCCTCGTTCCAAGTGGGTGTGGTCCTTGTTGTCTCGTGCGAGGTGCGTGCTGTGTGCGTTCCGTTCATGCGGCGTGTCAAAAATGAACCATCCAAATTCACACGCGGATAAACAATAAACAAAAGTCGTACGGCAGGTTTTTCATGTAGCTGCAAGGCGGTGTCAAGTCGGAACATCTCCCCTGAGTTATTTGCCACTTTTCGCGACTTCGAAGGCCCAGAGCACGAACCATGGGCTTCCACCGGGACCCGCACTGGCGCCGTGGTGTACACGCGGGGCCCCTGCGTGCCCCGCAGCCGATAGCGCGAGAAAAGACCCGCGGCCGGAGATGAAAAGTGAAACTATTCCGGGAAAATGTCCATTTGGTACCTATACATACAAGGATTTTCTTCGGAGTGGTCATAGTAAGGGTGATGCAAGAAATACGGGTTGCCTCTCGGCAGCAGCAGATCGTCAACATTATTTACAGCAGCAGTAGCAGTAACAACAGCAACTAAACTGCTGTATACCCAAGACGGAGGGAGAATGCACGGACAAAGCGTGTAGGCGAAGAAGGAACTCTCGATGTTTTGTATCGTGCTCTGGTAAAACATGTTGGTCACTTGAAATCCCGGGGGTGTCGCAAGTTGAAAATAGATCGCACATGCTTCATAGTTCCCTTTTTGGAGCAAACATGTGACAGACTGCTGTCTTGTTTAAAGGAAAATGTAGTAGCGAGGGCCATTCCTAACGAAACAAATGTCACGCGATTATATCATATCTGAGGTACAGTTTAGTGGGCTCCCGGCGTTAGGAAACTTCAGTTTGGGGTCCAGGCTCAACGACTTATGTTGTTTCCGACGTCGCTCCAACTGTTTTGTGGATTTAAAGTCGATTCCACACTGGTGAGCTGTGTTTCTTAACCGGAGTTTTCTATTGTTCGTGCCAATCTGAGCTCATTTGTTTTTATACAATATTTATTAACTGCAGGCACCCACTATTTTAATAGTACTGTATTTGTGCCACATTGACATTTTCCCGGAATTGTCGACCCGGAACCCGGAAGATCTCGGTTTTTGTCCCCTGGCTGCTGGAGATGTACATGTATGGAGGGATTTCCGAACCGGGGATGGGGCGGTATCGTCCCCGGGTGGCGGTGCCTATATTTTCGAGCCCCAGCCAATCAGTGATCGACCGGTCGGGCTGGGCTTTCCACACCGCGCGGGGCGGTATCGACCCGGGGGATCGTTTTTTCGTCTCCGGGTTCCGGGTGGTCGAAGTTGTAGGTATACGGAGACATTTCCAACCCGGGGATGGGGACCAATCGTCCCCGGGTGAGGAGTTGTGGATGTATGGCGGAATTTCCGATCCGGCGATGCTACTCTGTCGTCCCCGGGTGGCTTTGGCTTCGTATATGAGCCTCAGCCAATCAGCAAACGGCCGGTGTGGCTGGGGTTTCCACACCGTGGCGGGCGGTATCGACCCGGGAGATCTCGGCCTCGTCCCCTGGCTGTTGGAGTTGTATATGTGTGGAGGGATTTCCGATCCGGGTATTGGTCCCTATTGTCTACGCGTGGCGCTGGCTATACTTTCGAGCCCCAGCCAATCAGCGATCGCCCGGTGGGGCTGGCGTTTCCACAGTGTGCGGGGCGGTTTCGAGCCGGGGGGTATTTTTTACGTCCCCGGGTGGTTGGGGTTGTAGAGATACGGAGTGATTTCCGAACCGGGGATGGGCCCCTATCGCCCCGGGTGCGGCGGGACTGGGGGGCTTCCCCGAGGGGCAACTCCCGCCGCGCGCGCCGCGGCCCCAGATTGGCCGAGGGCGGGCTGGGGGTCCCCCTCGACCAATGGGCGCCGGGCTCGGAAAACGCAGGGATGAAACCCATATGCCTATTATATTATACCAGTATAGCGCCCCTGGTCCCTGCCACAGACAGGTACAAATACATACGTGTGTATATTTCCTGCGGAGTCTCAAGGCCGTATAATTTTTCCCGGGCCGGTTGGTCCCGGGGCAACAGACAGGAGATCACCTACTGCATGCAGTAGACATTTACGGGGGAGCGACGGGTGTACCGCGTCGCCGCACATAACAGAAAACTACAGTATTCTTTGACGCTGCCAACGATCGTTCAATGTAAGTATTGGATTGGATGAGGCCTCCTGCCCTGGTCGGAGGGCCTGGCCCGGGATAAACTCCGCGCTGAGTGCGCTCTCAGCGCGGCGCCCATCCCTGGGATTGAAATGACCGAGCAGNTGTTGCCGCATTATTTTGTTCCGCAAAAATGTACGATAATTCAAGGTTCCCCTTCGGGATGTTGGTCACTTGAAATCCCGAAAGTGTCGCAAGGTGAAAATAGATCGCACATGCTTCATAGTTTAATTTATGGAGCAAACCTGTGGCATAGACTGTAAAAGTAGTTGCGACGGCCATTCCTAACAGAACAACTGTCACGAGATGATATCGTATCTGAGGTACAGTGGGCTCCCGGTGTTAATAAACTTCAGGTTGGTGTCCAGGCTCAACGACTTGTTTTGTTTCTGAAGTCGATCTTGCTATTTTTTGTAGGATTTAAAGTCGATCCCACAGTGGTACTGCAGTTATGACGGCTGTTCTGCGCTGTACAGCTGAGTATACAGAAGATAATTATGACAGAGCTATTGCCCGACGAGTCCCGCCCCGGTCCTAGAGAAGAGTATTCACTCGTATGTAATACCTTTTGGGCGGGTACCCTGGTACGCGTTTAGCAGCCGAGTACTCGTCTAAGGGTGCCCGTCGAACAGCTGGATATCCGGGTGCCCTGGGCCAAAATTCTCGGCGAGTATGAAGTGTTATCCATACCCGTGACGGGTATTAGCGGTTTTGTTGTTTTTAAGCGTTGCTGTAAAGCGCGGGTGATGTCAAAATCAGAGGCAGAATATTCTCGGAAATATGAGAGAATGTGAGTTGTGTACGTACGTAAGAAGTTTGGCTAATCAGATGAATGCAGAAACACATGGTAGTATGAATCGTAGCCCGTGATATACACCTGGTCCAGTTCGTAGTTGTGACCTGCACGTGATAGCGCAGTGCAGCAGAGTCAGAGCTACAGGTCCAAGGTGTGATACAGACTAGTTTTGAGTTCCCAGTATGTCCGAGGAGAGCAAGTCGCCGGAGGCTGAGGTTATTCGGGTTGCTGCTGCGCACGACGTTCAGGCGGCTTTGGCTGCTGCGCAAACCCGGGCAGAAGAAAATGCGCATGCCGCTGTAGCTGCAGTGCAAGCACAGGTGGACGCACGCCGTGCTGAGGATGCGAATGTTGTGCAAGCCGGGATCGCATGCATCAAACACACACGCATACACAATGAAAGACAGAACACAGCAAAGCAGTACTCGTTGTTCGTAGCTGTCACAACTAGATCTGCTGGATTCCTCCTGCTACTCGTAGCTGTTTACTACGGGCCCAGCGCACGCATACAGGACACAACAACAACAGCCGCCACAAACGCAACAATCTGAACAGCGGCTGGCTGCTGCGTGTTCTGCAGCTTCTTCTGCTGTACTGCTGTGCTGTTCGATAAAGGGCGCCTTGGCTGCTTTGTAGTGTGTAGTCTAGACTAGACACCAGTTCCCGTAAAGTACAGCAGCAGTAGTACTCCTACTGTACTAAAGTACTTGTAATCGTACGTATGTAGATCGGCCTATCGCTCGTAGACAAGAGAGAGCTAGATATGATATGCGTACTGCTGTACATATATACGTACTCACTCGTAGATCTGGGCATGTATGTATGTATACTCTACGTAGATTCCAAAATAATATTGGAATCAAAATACAAATTTACATAAATAATGCGCGTGTAATTTTTGAAGCGTCGCGTACAACTGCTACTGCTGTACACAACCCATAGAGAGCAGACGCATGCAACAATGTATTAACTACTATGCATGGTGCTAGATGTGTGCCTCGTTCCAAGTGGGTGTGGTCCTTGTTGTCTCGTGCGAGGTGCGTGCTGTGTGCGTTCCGTTCATGCGGCGTGTCAAAAATGAACCATCCAAATTCACACGCGGATAAACAATAAACAAAAGTCGTACGGCAGGTTTTTCATGTAGCTGCAAGGCGGTGTCAAGTCGGAACATCTCCCCTGAGTTATTTGCCACTTTTCGCGACTTCGAAGGCCCAGAGCACGAACCATGGGCTTCCACCGGGACCCGCACTGGCGCCGTGGTGTACACGCGGGGCCCCTGCGTGCCCCGCAGCCGATAGCGCGAGAAAAGACCCGCGGCCGGAGATGAAAAGTGAAACTATTCCGGGAAAATGTCCATTTGGTACCTATACATACAAGGATTTTCTTCGGAGTGGTCATAGTAAGGGTGATGCAAGAAATACGGGTTGCCTCTCGGCAGCAGCAGATCGTCAACATTATTTACAGCAGCAGTAGCAGTAACAACAGCAACTAAACTGCTGTATACCCAAGACGGAGGGAGAATGCACGGACAAAGCGTGTAGGCGAAGAAGGAACTCTCGATGTTTTGTATCGTGCTCTGGTAAAACATGTTGGTCACTTGAAATCCCGGGGGTGTCGCAAGTTGAAAATAGATCGCACATGCTTCATAGTTCCCTTTTTGGAGCAAACATGTGACAGACTGCTGTCTTGTTTAAAGGAAAATGTAGTAGCGAGGGCCATTCCTAACGAAACAAATGTCACGCGATTATATCATATCTGAGGTACAGTTTAGTGGGCTCCCGGCGTTAGGAAACTTCAGTTTGGGGTCCAGGCTCAACGACTTATGTTGTTTCCGACGTCGCTCCAACTGTTTTGTGGATTTAAAGTCGATTCCACACTGGTGAGCTGTGTTTCTTAACCGGAGTTTTCTATTGTTCGTGCCAATCTGAGCTCATTTGTTTTTATACAATATTTATTAACTGCAGGCACCCACTATTTTAATAGTACTGTATTTGTGCCACATTGACATTTTCCCGGAATTGTCGACCCGGAACCCGGAAGATCTCGGTTTTTGTCCCCTGGCTGCTGGAGATGTACATGTATGGAGGGATTTCCGAACCGGGGATGGGGCGGTATCGTCCCCGGGTGGCGGTGCCTATATTTTCGAGCCCCAGCCAATCAGTGATCGACCGGTCGGGCTGGGCTTTCCACACCGCGCGGGGCGGTATCGACCCGGGGGATCGTTTTTTCGTCTCCGGGTTCCGGGTGGTCGAAGTTGTAGGTATACGGAGACATTTCCAACCCGGGGATGGGGACCAATCGTCCCCGGGTGAGGAGTTGTGGATGTATGGCGGAATTTCCGATCCGGCGATGCTACTCTGTCGTCCCCGGGTGGCTTTGGCTTCGTATATGAGCCTCAGCCAATCAGCAAACGGCCGGTGTGGCTGGGGTTTCCACACCGTGGCGGGCGGTATCGACCCGGGAGATCTCGGCCTCGTCCCCTGGCTGTTGGAGTTGTATATGTGTGGAGGGATTTCCGATCCGGGTATTGGTCCCTATTGTCTACGCGTGGCGCTGGCTATACTTTCGAGCCCCAGCCAATCAGCGATCGCCCGGTGGGGCTGGCGTTTCCACAGTGTGCGGGGCGGTTTCGAGCCGGGGGGTATTTTTTACGTCCCCGGGTGGTTGGGGTTGTAGAGATACGGAGTGATTTCCGAACCGGGGATGGGCCCCTATCGCCCCGGGTGCGGCGGGACTGGGGGGCTTCCCCGAGGGGCAACTCCCGCCGCGCGCGCCGCGGCCCCAGATTGGCCGAGGGCGGGCTGGGGGTCCCCCTCGACCAATGGGCGCCGGGCTCGGAAAACGCAGGGATGAAATCCATATGCCTAGTATACAAGCGCAAAAATCGGCGCGCTTCGCGCGCCTTTTATTTTCTTATTGGGCTGCGCCAAGCGAAGGCTGTAGATGGTGATCCATGTGGAATGATAATCACTCCTGAAATACATACGTCTATTAGATCGGGTTTAAAGATTTTGCTGAACCTTCTTGCTCCCATTAGTGAGAAACGCTGGCTCCACGAACTTAAGCCCACGAAGCCAATCAGCTATGAGCCAGTGGTATTTGGATTTCCACACCGCGAAAGGCGGTATCGACTCGGGGGATCACCGTTATAATCCCTGTGTTGTCGGATTTGTAGATGTAAGGACAGACATATTAATGGTCCGGGGATGACACTTTACCTTCCCCGGGTGGAGCTGGCTCCACGAACCGCAGCCACCTAGTGATTGAGCCAGTGGGGTTGAGGTTTCCATGCGTGCGGGACGGTATCGACCCTAGGGATCACATATTTCAGTCCCGATTAGTCGGAGTGGTAAAGGAATAAGGATTAATTATCTGGCTATAGGACCTTATCCTCCCCGCCCGCGGCATACCCTCAAAGCTACCCCAGCTAGTCAGTGAAAGAGCCAGTGGGGTTGGGGTTTCCACATCGTGCGCGGCGGTGTCGACCCGGGGGACCTCGTTTTTAGTCCCCGGGTTGTTAAAGTTGTAGACGTATGGAGGGGTTTCCGATCCGGGGATGGGACCCTATCGTCCCCGGGTGGCGCTGGCTTTATTTTCGAGCCCCACCCAATCAGCGATCGGCCGTTGGGGTTGGGGAGTTCAAACAGTACGGGGCGGTGTCGACCGGGGAGAACTCGATTTTGTTGCCGTGTTGGTGGAGTTAGATATGAACGGAGGGGTTTCCGATCCGGGGGTGGGACTTTATCGTCCCCGGGTGGTGCTGGCTTTATTTCTTCTTTCCTAGCCCAAGTCAATCAGCGAGCAGCTATCGGTGTTGAGGTTTGCACACCTTGCGAGGTGGTGTCGACCTGGGGAGGCACCATTTTCGTGCCGGCTGCGTTGTATTTTTGAAGATATGGAAGTGTTTGTGACGCGGAGATCAAAAATGACCCCCCCCCCGGGTGGCGCTGGCTCCCCGAACCTCAGCCAAAGAGTGATAGAGCCAGTGGGGTTGGGTTTTTCACACTGTGCGAGCCGGTATCGAACCAGGGGATGATTTGTTTTTTTTTCCCGCGTTTGGCGGACCCTGAAAGGTACCCCAGCCAGTAAAGTTGGGGTGTTCACACCGTGCGGGGCGGTGTCGATCACGGGGAACTCGGTTTTCGTCTCCGGGTTGTTGGAGTTGTAGATGTATGGAGGGATTTCCGATCCGGGGATGGGCCCCTATCATCTTCCAGGGGGCACTGGCTCTATTGTCGAGCCAGAGTTAATCAGCTCTAGCGCCAGCGGCGCTGCGGTTTCCACGCCATGAGCGGCGGTATGGACATGGGCGGTCGCGGTTTTCGTCCCCGGGCTGTTTGAATTTGCACTCGCTTTATTTTCGAGCCCCAACCATTCAGCGATCGTCCGGTCGGGCTGGGGTTTCCACACTGTGCGGGGCGGTTTCGACACGGGGGCGTCGTTTTTTTCGTCCCCAGGTAGTCGGAGTTGTAGTTGTAGATATACGGAGGTATTCGCGAACCGGGGGCGGTGACCAATCGTCCCCGGGTGAGGAGTTGTGGATGTATGGCGAAATTTCCGACCCGGGGATGATACTCTGTCGTCCCCGGGTGGCTCTGGCTTTATATACGAGCCGCAACCAATCAGCGATAGGCCGGTGTGGCTAGGGTTTCCATACCGTGCGCGGCGGTGTCGACGGGGGGGACCTTGGTTTTCGTCCCCACGTTGTTGGAGTTGTACATGTATTGAGGGATTTCCCAACCGGGGATGGGGCCGTATCGTCCCATGGTGGCGCTGACTTAACTTTCGAGTCCCAACCAATCAGCGATCGGCCGGTCGGGCTGGGGTTTCCACACCGTGCGGGGCGGTTTCGACACGGGGGGTCGTTTGTTTTGTCCCCGGGTGGTCGGAGTTGTAGATATACGGAGGTATTCGCGAACCGGGGATGGGACCAATCGTCCCCGGGTGAGGAGTTGTGCATGTTTGACAAGATTTCCGATCCTGAGATGGTTATATGTCGTCCCCGGGTGGCTCTGGCTTCGTATACGAGCCTCAACCAATCAGCGATCGGCCGATGTGGCTGGGGTTTCCACACCGTCCGCGGCGGTGTTAACCGCGGGGACCTCGGTTTTCGTCCCCGCGTTGTTGGAGTTGTACATGTATGGAAGTATTTCTGAACCGGGGATGGGACCGTATCGTCCCCTGGTGGTGCTGGCGTGATTTTCGAGTCCCAACCAATCAGCGATCGATCGGTCGGACTGCGGTTTCCACACCGTGCGGAGCGGTTTCGAGCCGGGGGATCGTTCTTTTCGTCCCCGGATGGTCAGAGTTGTAGAGATAGGGAGGGATTTATAAACCGGGGATGGGGACCTATCGTCCCCGGGTGAGGAGTTGTGGTTGCATGGCGGGGTTTCCGTTCCGGGGATTATATTCTGTCGTCCCCGGGTGGGTCTGGATTTGTATACGACCCCCAGCCAATCAGCGATGGGCCGGTGTGGCTGGGGTTTCCACACCTTGCGCGGCAGTGTTGACCCGGGAAATCTCGGTTTTCCTCCCCCTGGGCTATTGGAGCTGTACATGTACGGAGGGATTTCCGATCCGGGGATGGGTCCCTATCGTCCCCGGGTGGCGCTGGCTTTAATTCGAGCCCCAGCCAATCAGCGATCGGCCGGCGTGGCTTGGGTTTCCACACCGTGCGCGGCGGTGTCGACCCGAGAGATCTTGATTTTCTCCCCCAGGCTGTTGGAGTTATACATGCATGGAGGGATTTCTGATCCGGGGATTGGTTCCTATCGTCCCCGGGTGGCGCTGGCTTTATTTTCGAGCCCCAGTCAATCAGCGATCGACGGTGGGCCTGGGGCTTCCACACTGAGCGGGGCGGTTTCCAGCCGGGGGATCGTTTTTTTCGTCTCCGGGTGGTTGGAGTCTTAGAGATACGGAGGGATTTCCGAACCGGGGATGGAGACCTATCGTCCCCGGGTGCGGCGGGACGGGGGGGCTCCCCCGAGGGGCAACCCCCGCTGCGCGCGCCGCGGCCCTTGATCGGCCGAGGGTGGGCTAGAAGCCTCCCTCGACCAATGGGTGTCGGGCTCGGAAAACGCAGGGATGAAAGTAATCCTGAATACGTATATTATTATATTTCAAGGGGGCTTCGCCGGCGGCGTAATGGCCGCCGTCGAGCGAGGCAAATGCCCTCAGGCAACAACAAATACCTGCAAAATGCAGTTTACGATGCCAAGGGGTTTTTATCCCGGGCTCGCACCGTGAAATTCCCGGACACAACAACAACAACAACAACCACAACCACAACCACAACCACAACCACAACCACAACCAACAACAACAACAACAACAACAACAACAACAACAACAACAACAACAACAACAACAACAACAACAACAACAACAACAACAACAACAACAACAAAACAACAACAACAACAACAACAACAACAACAACAACAACAACACCAAAAGCAACAGCATCACCAACAACAACAACAACAACAACAACAACAACAACAACAACAACAACAACAACAACAACAACAACAACAACAACAACAACAACAACAACAACACCACCACCACCACCACCACCAACAAACAACAACAACAACAACAACAACAACAACAACAACAAACAAACCCTAAAAATGGGCAACTTACCATACGCCTGGTATATGATACCTCGTACAAAAAGTCTAGTCTACTTAAAATAGTAATACCTGGTATCAAATGTATCATGTACATACTACTGCTGTACGTAGGTACGTAGGGGGGTACTTCAAAATAATACCTGGTGTACATCTATTATTTATTTGAGTTTCTTATTTTTTGACCAAAGTCTCTCGTGATAGGAACCCCCTTGCAAGAAAAAGCGTCAACCCGTTTTTTTACTTGATAACAGTTGAATATGTCTGCACGTTTCCGTCGGCAACTTATTCATCAAAAGTTTTCAGAATTTTAATTCGATGCGCGTAAAAGGAGAAAGCAGGCCAACACCTGCCCCCGCCCGCAGGTAACCACTGCCGCCGCTGATCATCGAAGCAGCGGGGAAGAGATACACCCAAACCCTCGAGTTCCGGTACCTGGGCGGCCTCGTCAACGAACATGGCGACCTCACCCGGGAGATCAACTTCAGGAGCAGAGCAGCATCGACGTGCGTCAGGAGGTATGGCCCGGAGCTCTTCGATAGGCTGGGAGCACCGTTTCGACTCAAGGCCCGCCTGCTTCAAGCGGAGGCGATGGAGACACTGCTGTACGGTTGCATGACATGGGCCCCACGTCGCGACCACTACCGACTGCTGCGGACGATACACCACCGGCTGCTGCTGCGAGTTATTGGGTACCAGCGCAAGCAAGGCACCTACCGGCAGCTGTCCTACGCCCAGGCCCTGAAGAGGGTCGGGTGCCAGAGCGTGGAAGCCACTGTCCGGCAGCGGCGCCTGCTGTTCGCGGGGGCCGTGGCAAGGCAGCCAAACGGGCGACTCTCGAAACGACTGATGTTCGGGGAGCTGGTGGGGGGGAAGGACCCGGGCGCGGGGTGCCCGGAGCGGAACAGGCAGACGTGCCTGAAGGACGACTTCAAGGCGTTCGGGGATACGCACGGCTCTACGGACGACGAGAGATGTGTCTTCGAAGTCCCGAATTCAATTTGGACGGAAGCAGCGAAGGTGAAGGGAGGAAGACAGTGGTATAAGGGAGTGCTGCAGGGAGCTGAGAGTTTTATGGCCTCCTGGCACAAGGACGAAGTGGAGGCTAGCCGATAACGAGCGACCAAGCGAGACAAAGAGCCTATCAATAATAAAGATACGACAATAACCAACGGGATGGAAGGGGTGCGGAAGAAGGACGAATCGGCGAGGGAAGAAAACAAGCGAGAAATGGCGGACCGAGTGGCGCGATATGTGCCGGATTGACTCTCCCGGACTATTTGTTTGTTTTTTCCCCCCTGCCCCCACCGCTGCACCATTGCACCACCCCCTCGCGATGACGTGTCTGTGCTATCTCTGTGGTCTTGTTTGTTTGAGTGTTTGCTTGTACTTTTGACTTGTCTCTTTATCTTTGTCTTAGTCTTTTTCCCTTCGCTGTTTTTGACCTTTTGCAGTTACACTGCTCGCAGGCCGGGGGTACATCAGTAGCACGGAGCCATAGTTCCCTTCCCCTGTATCATGTCTGCGTTTATAATCGGGGTGGAGGACTCGATTTGTTTGCCTGGCCGGTGTGAACCCGGCACGGAACACCCCGGCATTATAGGGGCACCAAGATAGAATCAGGGGGCGTATACCCCCGATTGGTGATGTTGACCTTTCCAGTTTTATTTTTACCATCACATAGCGTATAGAGGGGAGCGGAGGGCTCCAGACTATCTGTTTTTGACTGGCTTTGATCGCTTTGCGGACCCTTCGGGTTCCACTTTTATTTCAGTATACCTTTTTTGGGTAAGTTAGCCTGTGACCACGGGAATCGACCGTGTCAAGTGTTGGCTTAGTACGGACAGATGGAGGTACTGGATAAAGAGACTGGGACGGTTTTTAATGTGAAGACAACAACAACGTTGTTATCCAACATATTCTCATAATTTTATCTGTCTACTTCGTTGTACTCTAGCATGAAAAGAAGAAGTTGTGAATCGTACACGGGTCTCGAACCCGTGAACCTCGGGTTGACAAGCCCCTTTACTACCTGTTACCCTACTCGTACAAGTGGTGTGTACATTAAGTTTTTCTTTATTTCTATAGTAAACGTACTGCAACTCTAACGGGAAAAAAAACGTGGTCAACACGGTTTCGAACCCGTGACCCTCGTTTTTTCCTGTTTTTTTCCCCCCACTAGTGCACACAAGTTGATCAAGTCATTTCAGACCCACCATAGAATTTCAAGTCATTTCCAGCCCACTGTACAAAAACCAAGTCATTTCAGACCCCACTAACAAAAACGAGTCATTTCCAGACCCACTATACAAAAACCGAGTCATTGCCAACCCCTTATACAAAGACCGAGTCATTTCAGACCTCCCATACAAGTTCAAGTAATTTCAGACCCACCGTACCCAAATCAAGTCAATCCAGACCCCCCATACAATTTTAAGTCATTTCAGACCCGTCATACAAAAAACGTGCCACTTCCAACCCTCTATACGAAAATCAAGTCATTTCTAACAAAAACCGAGTCATTTCCAGACGTACTATACAAAAACCGAGTCATTGCCAACCCCCTATACAAAGACCGAGTCATTTCAGACCGCCCATGCAAGTTCAAGTAATTTCAGACCCACCATACCAAAATCAAGTCAATCCAACACCCCCATACGATTTCAAGTAATATCAGACCCCCCATACGAATTCAAGTCATGTCAGACCCCCTTTACCAAAATCAAGTCAATCCAGACCCCCCATACAATTTAAAGTCATTTCAGACCCGTCATACAAAAAACGTGCCACTTCCAACCCTCTATACAAAAATCAAGTCATTTCAGACCTATAATAATTCGATTAATTTTCATCACTGATACAAAAACCAATTCATTTCAGACCCAGCATACAAATTCAAGTCATTTCAGACTCCAGATACAAAAATCAAGTAATTTCTAACCCCTTATACAAAGTTCAAGTCATTTCTAACCCCCTATACAAAGTTCAAGTAATTTTAAATCCACTGTACAAAAAACAAGTCATTTCAGGCCCACCATTCAAATCCAAGTCATTCCAGACCCACCATACAAAACCGAATCATTTCAGCACCATACAAAAATCAGGTCATTTTCATTATCTATACTAAAATCAAGTCATATCCAACCCACCTTACAAAGAACAAGTAATTTCATCACCAATGCTAAAACCAAGTAATTTTCAACCCTAATGACGTAGACCCGGGGGGTGTTCCTCCAGAACTCCAGGGCCTCGCGCAAGTAGAGCAGATCCTCATTGCCATATCATAGCCTGCGCCATCATGCGCGCGTATCGCCTGAAGGGAGGGCAGAGGGGGTTCTCGGGGCACGTCGTCGACGTTTTTTTCCTGTTTTTTTCCCCACCAATGCACACAAGTTGACGACAGTTACTCATATCCTGCTGCGCGAGTTCCTAGCGACAGCTATACTATATTTTATTGTCATCGGCTTCTGTGCTGCTCGGATTCCACTTTTCCTGCATTCTCAGCCGTACCTTATTTACAACCTGTGGTACCTTATCTTGCGACCGGACTGATGTGTGGTGAAATTCGTTGGCGGGTACCTATTTTTGTCATTATTTTGGGTGCCTTATTTTACGAACTGTATTATAAAATTGGTACCTTATTGTGATACGAAATTTCGGGTGGGGTTTAACGTTTGTTCATATTTTTCCTACGTCACGTTTGGTCATTATTTTGGGTACCTTATTTTACGAACTGTACTAGCAAAGTGTCATCTTATTGTGATGCGTAATTTTGTTCAGGGTTTCACGTTTGTTCGTGTTTTCCGTGCGTCACGTCCTTTCGTTTCGTTTCATTTTTTTTCCCTTCCCATTTATTGTCTTCGCACTTCTGTCTTTATCCCTCCCTTCGTATTAAATAGTCGTAACTCAGATCCGGGGTCACAAAGTAGGCTCCTCTCCCTCCTCCCCCACTACGGTTCTTGCCTTGATTTTTATCGCGCAGAGGGTTTGGCCTTCCCAACGCTCGTGAAAGCGCCTTTATTCATAAATCAGATCCGGCCTCACCCAGCAGGCCGTCTACCACCCTCCCCTCTATGTTTAGTGCCCTGCTGTTTAATCGCGAGAAGGCTTTAGCGCTTTCTCCCCTCGTCGACTCGCGTCAAATTACGCCGACCCACGTTATGCGCTCTCAGCTGATTGTTTTTGTTTTCGTGAAAATATTAGGTTAACACGACCGTAAAACTTTGTATTCCTCTTTAGCGAAATAAACAAATTACTGCCCGTCCCCGTCTCAAAACCCAACCTACTGTAATCTTAATCCTTTTCCAGCTCAAATATGTGAGACGATACTCCGGCTCATACACGCGCGCGCTCTATTTGCTCACGGACGAGGAGTGTTGTTGATTTTGCTCATGGCTTTGGCTTTTATCGGTCGTTGCTGGGGGGCAGTTGGGACGGTTTCTCAGATGCGTTCCCCCGGTTTTCGCGAACAAAAAAAAGGTGAGTAGGTGCTCAGGCGTATCATACGTTTACCCAGATCGGTATGTGATCCCCAACACGATTGGTGTGTTTATGTGGCGGGGGCGGATACTGTGTCGGTCCGATCGGGAGGGTGTTGTGTCAGAGCGTGTCGGGCTGAATAGCGAACCGTGTTTCATTCAGTTTGGATGCTATTGAATTGCGCGAAGTATTGCCTACGAGTAGCTATCGACGTTGAGCCCATCTTTCTATCCCATTTATTATCTTCGCACTTCCGTCTCTCCCTCCCTAGTCGTAACTCAGATCCGGGGTCACAAAGTAGGCTCCTCTCCCTCCTCCCCCACTACGGTTCTTGCCTTGATTTTTATCGCGCAGAGGGTTCGGCCTTCCCAACGCTCGTCGATTTTCATCGAATTTTGCCAACTCACGCTCTCACGCTTTCTGCTAGTCAAGATCTTTTTTGCGAGAAAAAGTGCCTTTGAGCATGCACTCGGCGGGGCTCGAACTCGATTTCTTGACGCTTACAGGCTTCGTGGTTACCTGCTAGCCCACCGGGGCGACCGGAAGTCCATCAGCAGGCATCGAACGGGTCGTCGATATGGCATAGCAACTGCCGCTCATGATTGAGCTGCAAAACCCTTCTGCATCAATCTTTCTTACGATAATTGTTCATTGCGTCCAGGATCACCGGGTTTGGTTTGCTCCGGGCCCTTGGCATCGAAAACTGTCATTCGCAGTACTCAGCCTGAAAGCTACGGGGCCGACGGCGGCCATTACGCCGCCGACGAAGCCCCCTTGTATAATACCAGGTATATAATATCATGTACATACTACGGATGACATAATACGTATCATACGTAGGGGGGCGCGATATTTATACAGGCTGGTTCAAGTATACCGCCCAAAATTTTATTCAGTAGCCAATGTCCACGCCGTTTTTTGGAGATAGACCCTGAAATTTGGCACACGTGTTTTATGCGCCCCGAGCCGTTAACGAGTGTTTTCTTTTTCTTTTGTTTTGTTCGCCAGACATTGTTTGTTTCGTACCGGTATTTGTTTTGGGAAATTTACGAAATTTGGGTGTTGAGAGGATCCAAAAATTCCGGCGAAAAAAAAAACGTTGAAGACACGGGTAGGGCGCATAAAACACGTCTGCCAAATTTCAGGGTCTATCCCCAAAAAACAGCGTGGACATTTCGACTTTGGTGCGGTAAAAGTGCAAAAATAGGCGTTTCCTCGTAATTACTTAGTTTCAGTATATACTCGATTCTAGGCTTTAAATATGACTTAATATGATCATACGCAGTCAGATCTTCGAATATTTGCGTGAAACTTTGTACAAACATACCTTGGACCTGGAAGCGGCTCGTTCAGAACAAAAACAAAATAGGGGAAAAAAAATTCCTACGGAAACGCTGACTATTGTTGACCTCTTGAAGGCCTGTGGTTGGTCGGGCCACATTTTCGGCGGTAGCGCCAGTTCTAGGTCCTTACTAAAAAAACTGGCGATTTCACCCTCTTCCACTGTTCATGGCGGTCAGTATGATACCAAATATGTGACATTGGAGTCGGTACCGCACGCGGCATTCGTGACTGACGAAATTTGGGGTGATATGCCTGAACCAGCTCGTATTTATATCCGATGCCGTAAACGACTTATTGTCTTCAAACAAAATGAAATTATAATACGTACATTACCACATCACGGCCGGGGGTATACGGAAAGGAATCACGAGGCACGAGCGTCGAGAACAGAGAAAATACTGAACGCCAAATATCACAAGTATGTTTATTATTGTATGATCAATACACTCAAAATGTGAGTCTAACCCGCTCGGTTTAGCTGTTTGAGTTCTGCTTCGTCTTCAGGCAGAAGAAAACGGCAACACTTTCAATCGAATTCTCACAGTATAGTCCTCTATGCCGAAAGAGGAAACTATCCCCAAATAAAGCATCTAAGACGAAATCAACACAAAAGCCCCAACACAAGCGATGACAGCGATGACGTGCGAACATTGACCGCACATTGCGGCGATAGTGCTAGCAAAAGTGTCTTATCTCCGACAATCCCAAGCGATGACAGCGATGACGTGTTAGCATTGACCAACCATCGCGGCAACAATAGTAGACTGGGTCCGATCCCCCACACCCACAAGCGATGACGTGCTAACATGGACCACAACTCGCAGCGATAGTACTAGCAAAAGGGGTCTAATCCCCGACAATGACAAGCGATGACAGCGATGACGTGCGAACATTGACCACACATTGTGGCGATAGTGCTAGCAAAAAGGTCAGATCTCCGACAATCCCAAGCGATGACAGCGATGACGTGTTAACACTGACCACACATCGCGGCAATGGCAGTAGAAAAGGGTCCGATCCGCACACCCACAAGCAATGGCGTGCTAACATGGACCACATATCGCAGCGATAGTACTAGCAAAAGGGGTCTAACCCCTGACAATCACAAGCGATGATAGCGATGACGTGCGAACATTGAACACACATCACGACGATCGTAATAGCAAAAGGTCCGATTCCCGACAATCTCAAGCGATGTCAGCAATGACGTACGAACATTGACCGCACATTGAGCGCGGTAGGGTTCGACCCCGAGGGCAACAATCTATGACAGCGATCACGTGCGAACATTGATCACACATCACGCGGGTAGGGTTGGACTCCAGAGGAAATCAAGCAAGCGATGGCAGCGATGACAGCGATGGCGGGCAAACATGACCACACATCGCGTACCGTAGGGTTTCTAACCCCGACAACAACCAATGACAGCGATGATGGTCAAAGGTAGCCCACGCATCGCACGCGTTATGCAGGTCTCGGAAGGGGTAAATATCCGGATCGCGCTCTACGGAGGCGACCCGATATGGTCACAACGCACGAAAACAGGGTCAGAACCCCGACCACCACACACGACGAACAATACCAGGTACAGCGCAACAGCGGAAATTTGGTTCAGCCTTCGATAACGCCAAGCGATAAAAATAGCGGACAGAACCCACGGCACGAACATAGCCCACCGTGATACCCACTCTGCGCGCGCTGTTACGCGAATCCACAGCTGAAGAAGCTAGTTTTGCGGGCGGGTTTTGCGGGCCGGTCGCACCGCCTGATCTTTCTAAAAACAGGTACAGCACGATACGATGGCACTACACGACATCACGCTTAGGACCCGCCGAACGCACCGGTCGTAACAAATCTATGCAGACAACGCCCTCAGCCAAATTAATCTTATTATGTTTTATTTATTCGGACACGGTACTATCAGCACCCGCGAACAAATGAACAACACGAATCTAAACGTTGGCGCAGTTCCAAGCGCGTACCTTGGCGCAATTTGAAAGTGCGTCCAGGATGACAAATGCACGACGCGCGCGCACACCCGCACATATGTACAAGCATGCTTTCTGTTACCGGCGCGCTCCGCAGCGCAGCCACCCGCACCACAATTTTAATCAATGACATCTTACGGACTCGTCAGGTCTATCTCACATGTTTTATTAACAACTGTTTCACGTAACCCCAGGTGAAAATCGTACGGATATACACGCATTGCTGATGGAGGCTCAGCCCGGAGTGTCGTTGTGACTGATTGTCCTTATGTCCGCCATGTCTCTCGGCAGGTGCGTCTGGTCCCAGTCGCATCGTAACCACGTTCGCTTTTAGAAAACTCTTACAGGTACATTAAATAGCACACCGTTCAAAGCCGATGTACGTAATCCTTACTAAAGCAACAATATGTATACGAATTTTACAAGGTTCCCCTCCGGGACGTGCCTAGGGGAGTGGCGCAAGGACAATTCGAACACCTTCTACAAAAGCAAACGTGCGATATTGTATCATACGCATATCATATTATATAGTTCATAAGTACGACGTTATGAAATATCTGCGTATTATTTTACTGTACATAAATGTAAACCCTTTTAGAACTGCACCTGCATTTTTGGGGACAAAATATACTCGGAAATAAGGTGAAACCGTTACTTTTGGCTCAATCGTCCTTAGAGAGATTTCTTAATGATCCCGCCAAACATTTCATCATATTTGTCGATATTTAATTGTTGTGGCGCTCAAGGAAAGGAAGGTCTCTCCCGCACAAGACCGAGGATTCCCGAGAAGAAAGGTTAAGGAAGGTCTCTCCCGCACAAAACCGAGGATTCCCGAGGAGAAAGGTTTGAAACACTCCAAGCGTGACACACTGCACACACACGCATGACACACGGCACACACCGCACATGCACGCACACGTGATACATGGGACACAGCAGTGCTCTTACAGTGGCGGGATACTATTTGCAGAAGTAGAAAATTATGCACCAAAGAAGGGGTTAAAACTCGCGACCCCACCTAGCTAATCACTTGTTTGAGTGTGGGTTCGTATTGACTTGGTTCATGTGTGGGTGCTCGAAGTTCATTTGTGATGCGTGTGCGTAGTCGATAACGATTAGGTCTTCGTGCAGGCCGGAATACTTCGTTTTAGTGTACGAATCGAATTGACTTGATTTTTGTTTCTGGATGGAAATTGACTTTTTTTTTGTGTGCGGGCCGAAAATACTCGGTTTTAGTGTGGGTGGCATCGGAGTTGTCTTGGTTTTGGAATGGCGAACGAACCTGATTTGACTTTAGCGTTAGGGTCGAAATTAACTTGTTTTATGCGGGGGGGATCGAAATGGGCTTGGTTTTTGTGCGAGCGGTCGAACTTGACTTGTTGTTTTTGTGCGCGGGATGAAAATGCCTTGGTTTTAGTGGGGGGGTCGACGTTCAGTTGCTCATTGCGTTTGGGCCAAAAAATACTTTGTTTCGGTATGCGGGGTTAAAAGGCGCACCGTTCACCGCTCACCCCTATAAACCGCTGTTCGAAGGGCGATTTGACGATATTGATAGATATATTCGCTCTGCTGTATTGTTGGCCGGAATTTTTATCACCCTTTTGCTTCTTTACATATGTACTAGTGGTACCCCGAACCATACCAGGGCGGGGCCGGTATAATCGGGGACAAAAACAAAAATACCGAATAATAACTGGGCCACGATCCACACCCTATGATATAACGCACAATGCGCTGATCAGGCAAGTTGACACACGCAGTTAACCACGTACCAACCGACCTACCGACACCCGCCCACCCACACCTACCCACCAACTCACGTACTCACCCACACCTACTCACTCACACCCACCCACCCAATCACCGACCCACCACGTACGCACCAACCTCGACACACGCACCAACCGATCCACCCACCCACTACAACAATAACAGCAGTGTGAAATCAGTATACAGCAGCACCAGTACAGCAATAGTAGTAGTCCTTATATATCTACAGCAGCAATAGCAACAGCAGCAGTCCAGAAATATGCAGCACGTACTCGTACGTACTTAAAGCGGACAAACATAAAAGGGCAATCGTCAAAAATAGGTATACCTACGCACTTTAGCCATTTATAGGTACACGACGTAATGTACACCGGAAACGGCTTCCGGGCCCGCCTGATATTGGCCTGCGCTCCATTGTACCTGCAAATGGCTCAAAGTGCGCAGGTACACCTATTCTCAGCTACTCGATGTGCGTATCACCTATTTTTGGCTTCAACTGTACCTGTAAATGGCTCAAACGATCACTTTTTGGCAACTGAAATATAGACAGACGGCCACACATTCACCCACGTTTGCTACGTATGGAATGTTGTTCCGGACCGCGCCAACGGCTGTGTAACTTAGACCCCCTCATAACCGTATGGTGTTACTCTGTACACGTATATGTGTAGGTCCCAAATTGACATTTTCCCGGAATAATTTCACTTTTCACCTCCGGTTGCGGGTCTTCTCTCGCGCTATCGGCTGCGGGGCACGCAGGGGGCCCGCGTGTACGCTACGGCGCAAGTGCGGGTCCCGGCCGAGGCCCGTGGGGCGTGCTCTGGGCCTTCAAAGTCGCAAATTCTGGCAAATAACTCAGGGGAGGCGTTCCGACTTGACACCGCCTCGCAACTACTCTGAAAAACCTGACGTACGACTGTTTTTTTATCCGTATGAATTTTGATGGTTCGTTTCTGGCCCGCCGCATGAACGGAACACACACAGTACGCACCATGCACGAGACAGCAAGGATAACACCGACATTGAACGAAGCATACATCAAGCGTCGTGCAGCAGTAGTTGATACCATGTTGCATGCGTCTGCTCTCTCTGGGCTGTGTACAGCAGTAGAGCAGTTGTACGAGACGCTTGCAAAATCACATGCGCATTTTTATGTAAATTATTAAATTTGGTTCCAAGATTCTGAAGTCTATGTAGAGTACATACACAGATCTACAAGTACTATGTACAGCACGAGTGAGTATCGTAGGCATATTATATTTACCTCTCTCTATCTACGTGAACGATAGGCCGATCTACATACGTACGACTACGAGTGTTTTGGTGCAGCAGTAGTAGTAAGAAGCTGCATAACACACAGTAGCCGCTGTTCAGATTGTTGCCTTTGTGACGGCTGTGGTGTCCTGTTTGGGTGCGCAGAACCCGTAGCACACAGCTAGCAGGGGGAATCCAGCAGGTCTAATTGTGACAGCTACGAACTACTGCTGTGTTCAGTCTTTCTTTGTGTATGCGTGCGTGCATGTTTGCTGTATGCGATTCCAGCAAAACTTCCCCCTCTGATTTGACGTACCCACGCAGTACAGCAGCGTTTGAAAACAACAAAACAGCCAATACCTTTCACGGGTATGGATAACACTTCATACTCGCCTAGAATTTGGGCCCCGGGCACCGGGGTACCCAGGTGTTCGACGGGTACCCTTAGACGAGTGCTCGGCTGCTAAACGCGTACCAGGGCACCCGCCCAAAAGGTAGTAAATATTATACTCTTATCTAGGACCGGGGCGGGACTCGTCGGGCAACAGCTCTGTCATAACTATCTTGGGCATACACTCATCTGTATAGCGTAGAACAGCCGTGATATCTCGTTGTGTACTAATTATCGTGTGCACACTCTGCTCTCCAGCACAACAACTAGATATAACTGTGTGTGCTCTGTGTACTCAATCGTTGTGTATTGTTTATTGTATGTGCTCTGTGCTATGCTGTCGGTACTGTTCTGTATACAGCAGTCACTTCTTCTGTTGGACCTGTATTGCGTACTCTAGGTCCGCTCTGTGTACTGAACTATTTATACTCTATGTACTCTGCGTGATATGTGCTGCTGTAGTGTGGCCCGGCTGGCGAGATGTCAATCTCACAGGTTGTCTGCCCGGCCTCGCTCGGATTATCAGGGTGTTTTGCTTCGTTTTTGTTCGCGCTGTGCTGCCTCCTCGACGAGGTTTCCAGGCCGCCACGTGCGTGTTCGCCAGCGCCCAGCCGATGCTTTGGGGAGCCGCTTGCTGTCCACAATCGGTGTACGCAGCAGAGTCAGCTGTATGCCCTTATACCGGTCCTAGGATATAATATACCGTTGGGTTGCGTGGATCACACACGAAGTACCTTTATCAGGCGCATTTACTACAAAACAGATCCGGTCGCCCCGGTGGTCTAACTGGTAGCCACGAAGCCTGTTAGCGTTGGAGGTCGGGGGTTCGATTCTCCTCGTATGGAGATTTTTATTCTCAAAATGACACCAACTGTCGAGAGCGCTTATTATAGCGTGGGTAAGCACAATTCGACGAAAGTTGACGAGGGAAGAAATTGCTGAAATCTTCTCGCGATAAAAAGCAAGGCAAGCACCGTAGTGGGGGAGGAGGGAGAAGAGTCTACTTTGCGACCCCGGATCTGAGTTACGACTAGGAAGGAGAAATGAAGGGCGAAGATAATGAATGGGATGGACAAAAACAAAAAAAAAGTACGTACACGACAAAAAAAAATGTTGCAGATCGTGATTTCACTTTTTTTAGGTTAATCACAAAACCTTGTGTACCGGTCGGTTTGGTTTACCGCATATTAGCTCTTCCAAACTATTTGTGTTTGGGTATGTGCTTCTACGCGTCAAACCGCAAAACAAAAAAAACGTTTTATATTTAATATTTTCAGGTGCGGGGGTGCAATCTGGGCAACACCATAAAATAATTAGATTGCATTTGCAATTTCTTATATTATTTCGTACCAGTTCGTTGTCCAGGCTCAACGAACTGAAGTTTCTATACACCGGTAGCCCACTGTACCTCAGATACAATATCATCTCGTGACATATTTTTCGTTAGCAATGGCGGTCGCTACGCACTACTTTTTCTTTTAAAGAAGACAGCAGTCTAATATACCACATACATGTTTGCTAAAAAAAGAGAACTATGAAGCATGTGCGATCTCTTTTCGACTTGCGACACCCCCGGGATTTCAAGTGACCAACATCCCGAAGGGGAACCTTGTATAATATACCAAGTTTCTCCTACTACATGCTGCACTACAGTATGTATATTGTACTTTCAGCATAACGGTGTGTAAGCACTCGTCATTGTTGTTTGTCCGCATCGTATATATGTGTGTGCGTAGCAGGGGTGTCGTACTGAATACGTATGCATTGATCGCGATACCATTTCTCGCTTGTTGGTAATGCGTGATAACTCCGCAGTGTCAGTGGTTGTACAGGTACGGTCGGCTGGTTGACAGTCCCGGCATTTGATGTGGCCGTCTGCCTATATTTCAGTTGCCAAAAAGTGATCGTTTGAGCCATATATAGGTACAGTTGAAGCCAAAATTAGGTGATACACACATTGAGTAGCCGAGAATAGGTGCACCTGCGCACTTTGAGCCATGTGTAGGTACAATGGAGCGCAGGCCCAATATCAGGCGGGCCCGGAAGCCGTTTCCGGTTACATTACGCAGTGTACCTATAAATGGCTCAAAGTGCATAGGTATACCTATTTTTCCAAATGCCCAAAACAAAACGCCGGCATGGATGCGCAGCCCTTGTACGTACAGCAGTGGCCCTTTTCTTGTTTTTCGTTTTTGTGTCGATTTTTCCACGTCTGGGTTTTTTATCTTGAAATTAGTGCAAAAGTCGCTAACTCGCGCATTTTCGGGCCGATTTCGGTTCTGACCGAAGTCCTGGAGATCCATATTTTCATTGGTGTGGATTGTTTACTTGGTTTTAGTGTAGATGTTATACCCCGCGCGGGAAAGCCCTCCGACATCGCTGTGAACCCCTCACTTCCCGCGGATCCGCCCTGTTCCAGGGGACGGAGCGAGCAGTCCCCGGGAGGCCGCCTTCCCCCGCCCCCCGCTCGCCGAGTTCGGGGCTGTCGCCCGTTCTCTCGCCGGGGTCCCCGAGGGCTGACGCGTGGGGCGGCCGGGGCGGTAGTGCGGCGCCGATCGGGGTCGGGTGGCGCACGGTAGCGCCGGTCTCCCGCGGGGCATACCGAAACCGGCATAGTCGTGAAGATCCCAAACGACGTAATCACTACCGAAGCGTATTAAATAATAAGGATAATCCAGTGGTGTGTATATGCACCGCCTTACTCTGACTACTGTGGATCTGCTGCGCTCTCGGCTGCCTACGAAAATCGCAATGCTGCTTTGCTCTTTGTCACAATATACAGCAGCATGCATGCATGTACCACACAGCGGCGGAGGCCCCCAGCTCTACAGCTCGAAGGGTCCGATAAAACAGCAACTATACAGTAGTACTGACCCACAGCAATGAAGCACGGACAAACTACCGAAAGCGCGTGATCTGGCTTCCTGCTGTGCTGGCGGAGGGCAGGCGTGTATAGCGTTGAAGCACTGCAGTGCTCGTGTGCTGTCTGTCTTATATATGTGGGGTCTGGGTTACGTACAACACAAAAAAATAGAAAAAGAAAAAGAAACGTAGGCATCGCCAAGGGTCGAACTCAAGCCTTTGAACCTAAAATCGGGCATTGGGCATGGGGACCATTTTACTGTATTATCAAATATTCATTTTCCATCTACTGGTACAGTATTATTCGTCGCGGCGCGCGCCAAACGCACGACAGGCCGCACATACACTGTGCAAGCCCAGCAGCAAGCAGCAGCAGAAGAGAGAGAAATGGTGGTGACTGAGGCCGGATGCAAGCCAGCGATAAAGCAACCACTAATAACCACAGCAGTATACGGTGGACCCGCCACAGGCACGTTTGCTGCTTGTGCTTCTAGGCGGGGCTGTGGCGTTGTTTTGTGTTCGTTGCATGTTGTCTGATGTCTCGTAGATTTCTGGAGTGAGCTTCGGGGAACAAACCCAAAAAATCGAGAATATAAAGACAGTTGAGGTACTCCTATTGAATCAAAGCGGTCATTACATTTCTGGCCAGAGTGAGCGTGGTTCTGTCACACACAGCAGAACAGAAGGCTAGATCGTAGATTATGTACCGCAGGCTCCGATAGACACAGCTAGCCACAGCAGTACAGCGCAGATGGGCGTGTCACACACGCACGGTGTTACCTGCTGGTGCTTATGCAGAGTTGTAATGTTGTGCTTCCTGCATGTTCTGTTGTCAACCTGTGGTTAACTGGTATGTCGGTGGGCTCTCCTGTGTGCTCATGATGAGCTCGTGAAACGGCAAAAAACAGAACATTATTATGTACGGGTACGTACCAGGGCATTAATTAGGTGTTGCATTGTTGCGCTGGCGCAACATTTAGGAAAAATAACCGTTTTGCGCAACAGTCGCCGCGAGGCTGGTTGCGTGCAGCGCAACATGTGTTTTTGGGCGCGCAACATTTTCGCCGCAGGCGAAAAATTTTGTTGCGCGAAATGTTTTTGGGGGTCTTTTTTTCTTGAAAATTAGTCGTAATTGAATATCTTTTAGGCCCCTTGTCCTATTCGCCATAGTCGAAAACAAAAATTAGGTACCTTTTTGCTAGTCGCCGTGGCCAAAAATTAAAAAAAAAAAAGCCTTTTGACTTAGTTTTGAGGCGTATATTCGCGCATAGATCGCAATTTTTTCGCCTCCGGCGGTCCTCCGGGGGCCCTCCCGGGGGGCCCTCCGGCGGGCTTGCGCGCCTGCGGGGGGCAACACGGGCCACAGGCGTGTTGCGCTACGCGCAACAGGCGCCGAGCCACTAATTAATGTCCTGGTACGTACGTACGTACGTACCATATATGGCCTCATGCAGAGAACCCGGGAAATCGTCTTATCCACTCCCGCCGAAAAAAAACAATCAGCGCCCGCCACGAGAGCTACAGCGCTCGGATCGAGCTCAAACCTCGACCAGCGTGTCCGGACGGGCTTCCTGTGTCGGCGTAATTCGTGTTTTGCCGAAAAGTGCTCGTACGAACATGGGAGATATGCTGCAAAATATAAGAAAAAATCACAAACGTAGATACACATTCATCTATATTATTAAATGCTGCTATTCTGTCTGTCTGTCTGTCTGTCTGTCTGTAATTGAGCAGCGCTATCCAGAGCGATTCAGCCCCACCTGCCCCCATGGGTAGGGAGGCTGGGTGCCACAACCCGCAGAACACCGGGTCCCATGTCGCGCCGAGCCGTGGCCGTGGCGCAATCCCGATGCAGTTCTGGCAGCCATCTAGCCAGCCTACCTGCTGACTTCCAACTTTTGAATTACTATTCTGGCAGCTGATTGGTTGCCCAAATCCATGCCAGTGGCTGCTGGCTCTTTCTAGAACATCGGTACTGAAAAGAGCCACCGAGGTTTCGCCGAACCCGCGGAGGATAGGCCCCCATCCCCGTATCAGAAATCCCTCCATATCTCTACAACTCCGACCAACCGGGGACAAAAACGGCGATTTCCCGGGTCAACACTGCCCCGCACGGTATGGAAACCCCACCCCCATCAGTTGGTCACTGATTGGCTGAGACTCAGGGAGCCCGCGGCACCCGGGGACGATAAACTCCCATCCCCGGATCAGATATCCTTCCATACATCTACAACTCCTACGAACCGGGGACGCAAACGGACAACCCCCGGTCGATACCGCCTCGCAAGGTGTGGAAACCCCAATACCACGGAGCAGATTTTACGGTTGCCTGGCCCTTATAGAGCCAGCGTGCGGCGAGAGTTGACCCCTCGGGGGAACGTCGAAGTCCGCCGCACCCGGTGATGATAACTTATCATCCCCGGGTCATAATCCTTCCATACATCTACAACTCCAACAACCCGAGGGACAAAACAGACATCCCCCGGGTCGATACCGCCCCGCAAGGTGTGGAAACCCCACCACCACTGGCTGATTGCTGATTTGGCTGGGGCGCTGGAGTTCATAGAGCCAGCACGCAGCGAGGGTTGCCCCTCGAGCGGAACGCGGGGTCCCGCCGCACCCGGGGATGATATGATCCATCCCCGGGCTCAGCAAACTTCCATACATCTACAACTCTACGACCCGGGGACGCAAACGGACAACCCCGGGTCGATACCGCCTCCAAGGTGTGGAAACCCCAATACCACGGAACATTGTYCGGTTGCCTGGCCCTATAGAGCCAGCGTGCGGCGAGAGTTTTGCCCCTCGAGGCAACGTCGAAGTCTCGCCGCACCCGGGGATGATAATCTTCCATCCCCGGGTCGATAATCCTTCCATACATTAAACTCCAACAACCCGAGGACGAAAACAGACATCCCCCGGGTCGATACKCGCCCCGCAAGGTGTGAAACCCCACCACCACTGGCTGATTGCTGATTTGGCTGGGGCGCTGAGTTCATGGAGCCAGCACGCAGCGAGGGTTGCCCCTCTGGGGCAACAGCTGAGGTCCCGCCGCACGCGGGGATGACATGATCCACATCCCGGGTCAGAAATCCTTCCATACATTACAACTCCAACGACCCGGGGACATCAAACGGACACCGCCCGGGTCGATACCGCCTCACAAGGTGTTGAAACCTCCAACCTACCACGGGAATATTTTCGGTTGCCTGGCCCTCATAGAGCCAGCGTGCGGCGAGAGTTGCCCCTCGGGGCACGTCGAAGTCCCCCGCACCCGGGGAGTGATAACTTCTCCATCCCCGGGTCATAAATCCTTCCATACATCTACAACTCCAACAAACCGATACCGGCCCCGCAAGGTGTGGAAACCCCACCACCACCAAAAACAGAAAAAAAACAAACACCCCATAAAACACAACCACAAAATGGCTGATTGACTGATTTGCTGGGGCGCTGCGAGTTCATAGAGCCAGTCACGCAGCGAGGTTGCCCCTCAGGGCAACAGGGAGGTCCGCCGCACCCGGGGATGATATGATCCATCCCCGGGTCAGACAATCACTTCCATACATGTACAACTCCAACGACCCGGGGACGCAAACGGACAACCCCGGGTCGATACCGCCTCACAAGGTGTGGAAACCCCAATACCACGGGAACACTTACGGTTGTGCCGTCTGACCTCATAGAGCCAGCGGCGGCGAGAGTTGCCCTCGGGGCAACGTCGAAGTCCCGCCGCACCCGGGGATGATAACTCTTTCATCCCCGGGTTGTAATCCTTCATACATCTACAACTCCAACATACCCGGGGACTGAAAACGTACATCTCCCGGTCGATACCGCCCCGCAAGGTGTGGAAACCCCACCACCACTGGCTGATTGCTGATTTTGCTGGGGCGCTGGAGTTCATAGAGCTATGCACGCAGCGAGGGTTGCCCCTCGGGGACAACAGCGAGGTCCCGCCGCACCCGGGGATGATATGATCCCATCCCCGGGTCAGAAGTCCTTCCATACATGTACAACTCCAAAGAACCGGGGACCCGGGGACACAAACGGACACCGCCCGGGTCGATACCGCCTCACAAGGTGTTGAAACCCCAACCCCACGGTTTTTTTTGCGGTTGCCTGGCCCTCATAGAGCCAGCGTGCGGTGGGAGTTGCCCCGGGGCAACGTCGAAGTCCCACCGCACCCGGGGATGATAACGTCTCATCCCCGGGTCGTACATCCTTCCATACATCTACAAATCCAACAACCCGGGGACGAAAATGACATCCCCGGGCTCGATACCGCCCCGCAAACCCTACCACCATTGGCTGATCCCCGGGTTGATCGCTGGTTTGGCTGCGGCGCTGGAGCCGAGAGATCCAGCACGCAACGAGGGTTACCCCTCGGGGCAACGGCGAGGTCCCGCCGCTCCAGGGGATGATATGATCCCACCCCCGGGTCAGAAGTCCTTCCATAAATTTACAACTCTAACGACCCGTGGACGAAGCAAACACCCCCCGGGTTGATACCGCCCCGCAAGGTGTGGAAAACCCAACCCCACGGGCTATTTTTCGGTTGCCTGACCCTCATAGAGCCAACGTGCGGCGAGAGTTGCCCCCCGGGGCAACGTCGAAGCCCCACCGCACCCGGGGATGATAACATCCCATCCCCGGGTCAGAAATCCTTCCATACATCTGCAACTCCAACAACCCGGGGACGAAAACGGACATCCCCGGGGTCGATATCGCCCCACAAGGTGTGGAAACCCCAACCCCACGGGCTGATTTACGGTTGGCTGGCTCTCATGGAGCTAGCGTGCAACCCGGGGATGATAACGTCGCATCCCCGGATCAGAAATCCTTGCGGACAACTAAAACTCCAATAACCCGGGGACGAAAACAGACACCCCCTGGGTCGGTACCGCCCCGCATGGTGGTTCTTATTTTCCGGTTCAGAGTTGTACATCACAGCACACTGTTAATGCGAGTACTATGGGCAAAGCTAGCGCCACGGGCGGAGCCGTGGCCGTACCGCTAGTATGTATAATTAATCATATAATATGGATACATTTCATCCCTACGTTTTCCGAGCCCTGCGCCCATTGGTCGAGGGGGGCCCCCAGGCCGCCCTCGGCCAATCAGGGGCCGCGGCGCGCGCGGCGGGAGTTTCCCCTCGGGGGAACCCCCAGTCCCGCTGTACCCGGGGACGATAGGGCCCCATCCCCGGTTCGGAAACCCCTCCGTACCTCTACAACTCCAACCACCCGGGAACGAAAATAACTAGCCCCCGGTTCGAAACCGCCCCGCACGGTGTGGAAACCCCAGCTCCACCGGCCGATCGCTGATTGGTTGGGACTCGAAAAGAAAGCCAGCGCCACCCGGGGACGATAGGGCCCCATCCCCGAATCGGAAATCCCTCCATACATGTACAAATCTATCAGCCCGTGGACGAAAATCGAGATTTCCCGGGTCGACACCGCCGCGCACGGTGTGGAAACCCCAACCACACCGGCCGATCGCTGATTGGCTAGGCTCGAAAATAATGCCAGCGCGGGGACTAAACGGCCCCATCCCCGGTTTGTAAATCCCTCCATACATGTACAACTCCAACAACGCGCGGTCGAAAGTCGAAAGCCGAGATTACCCAGGTCGACACTGCCGCGCACGGTGTGGTAACCCCAGCCACATCGGCCGATCGTTGCTTGGCTGGGGTTCGTATACAACGCCATAGACACTCGGGGACGACAGTGTATCATCTCCGGATCGCATATCTCGCACATGCATCCACAACTCCTCACCCGGGGACGATTGGTACCCATCCCCGGTTTGGAAATGCCTCCGTATACCTACAACTCCGACCACCCGGGGACGCAAAAAACGATCCTCCAGGTCGAAACCGGCCCGCACGGTTTGGAAACCCCAGCCCGACCGGCCGATCGCTGATTGGCTGGGGCACGAAAGTAAAGCCAGCGCCGCCCGGGGACGATACGGCCCCATCCTCGGTTCGCCTTTCGCGGTGTGGAAACCCGAATACCACTGGCTCGTAGCTGATTGGCTTTGTGGGCTGACGTTCGTGAAGCCAGCGTGTCCACCAATGGGAGCAAAGAGGTTCAGCAAGTTCGTTAAACCCGATTTAATAAACTTATTTGTTTTTGGAGCGGTTGTCATTCCACATGAATCACCATCTACAGCCTTCGATTGGCGCAGCCCAATAAGACAAAAAAAGGCGCGCGAAGCGCGCCGATTTTTGCGCTTGTATAATGGGCATATGGATTTCATCCCTGCGTTTTCCGAGCCCGGCACCCATTGGTCGAGGGAGGCCCCCAGCCCGCCCTCGGCCAATCAGGGGCCGCGGCGCGCGCGGCGGGAGTTGCCCCTCGGGGGAACCCCCCAATCCCGCCGCACCCTGGGACAATAGGGCCCCATCCCTGGTTCGGAAATCCCTCCGTATCACTACAACTCCAACCACCCGGAGACGAAAATAATGATCCCCCGGCTCGAAACCGCCCAGCACGGTGTGGAAACCCCAGCCCCACCGTCCGATCGCTGATTGGCTGGGGCTTGAAAAAAGCCAGCGCCACCCGGGGACGATACAGCCCCATCCCCGGTTCGGAAATCCCTCCATACATCAATAACTCCAACAGCCCGGGGTCGAAAGCCGAGGTCCCCAGGGTCGGCACCGCCTCGCATGATGTGGAAACCCCAGCAACACCGGCCCATCGCTGATTGGCTGGGGCTCGTATACAAAGCCAGAGCCACTCGGGGACGACAGAGTATCATCCCCGGATCGGAAATTCCTCCATAAATCCACAACCCCTCACCCGGGGACGATTGGTCCCCACCCCCGGTTCGGAAATGTCTCCGTATCTTTAGAACTCCGACCACCGGGGGACGAAAAAAAGGATCCCCCGGTTCGAAACTGCCCCGCACGGTGTGGAAACCCCAGCCACACCGGCCGATCGCTAATTGGTTTCGGCTCGAAATAAAGCCAGCGCCACCCGGGGAAGATAGAGACGCATCCCCGGACCGGAAATCTCTCCATACATGTACAACTCGAACAGCCCGGGGACGAAAACCGAGATCTCCCGGGTCGACACCGCCGACCACGGTGTGGAAACCCCAGCCACACCGGCCGATCGCTGATTGGCTGGGGCTCGTATACAAAGCCAAAGCCACCCGGCGACGACAGAGTTATCCCCGGATCGGAAATCCCGCCATTCATCCACAACTCTCCACCCGGGGACCACTGGTCCCCATCCCCGGTTTGAAAATGCCTACGAACAACTACAACTCCGACCACCCAGGGACGAAAAAAACGACCCCCCGGGTCAAAACCGCCCCGCAAGGTGTGGAAACCCCAGCCCCACCGGCCGATCGCTAATTGGCTTCGGCTCGAAAATATAGCCAGCGCCACCCGGGGACGATACCGCCCCATCCCCGGATCAGAAATCCCTCCATACATGTACAACTCCAACAGCCCGGGGACGAAAACCGAGATCTCCCGGGTCGACACCGCTGGCCACGGTGTGGAAACCTCAGCCACACCGGCCGATCGCTGATTGGCTGGGGCTCGTATACAAAGCCAGAGCCACCCGGGAACGACAGGGTATTTTCCCCTAATCGGGAATGCCGCCATACATCCGCAACTCCTCACCCGGGGACCATTGGTCCCCATCCCCGGTTTGGAAATGCCTAGGTATACCTACAACTCTGACCACCCGGGGACGAAAAAACGTTCCCCCGGGTCAAAACCGCCCCGCAATGTGTAGAAACCCCAGCCCGACCGGCCGATCGCTGATTGGCTAGGGCTCGAAAATATAGCCAGCGCCACCCGGGGACGATACCGCCCCATCCCCGGTTCGGAAATCCCTCCATACGTCTACACCTCCAAAAACCCCGGAACGAAAACCGTGGCCCCCGTAGTCGACACCGCCGGCCACGGTGTGGAAACCCCAGCCACACCGGCCGATCGCTGATTGGCTGGGGTATCTTTGAGGGTCTGCCGCACGCGGGGAGGATAAGGTCTTATCGCCAGATAAATAATCCCTTCATACGTTACCACTCGGACAAATCGGGTATGAAGTATATGACTCCTAGGGGCGATACCTCCCCGCACGGTTTAGAAACCTCACCCCCACTAGCTCCATCACTGGATGGCTGAAGTTCGTGGAGACAGCCCCACCCGGGGAGGGTAAAGTGTCATCCCCGGACCATGAATAGGTCCGTACAGCTACAAATCCGACAACACGGGGATTATAACGGTGATACCCCAAGTCGATACCGCCATTCGCGGTGTGGAAATCCAAATACCACTGGGTCATAGCTGATTGGCTTTGTGTGCTGAAGCTCGTGAAGCCAGCGTTCCTCACCAATGGGAGCAAGGAGGTTCAGCAAGTTCGTTAAACCCGATGTAATAAACCTATTCGGTTTAGGAGTGGTTTTCATTCCACATGGATCACCATCTACAGCCTTCGCTTGGCGCAGCCCAAAAATAAATAATAAGGCGCGCGGAGCGCGCCGATGTTTGCGCTTGTATATATATACCAATTTACTTCATGCCGTAATGCCCACGATAGGTGTCTGCCGACGTATGGCACACGAACCTGACGCAAAAAGTGTCAAGCAGTAGGAGTTACGTTCCCAGCCATCCCAGTCCTGTTCGCCGAAGAATAAATCCGGGTGGGGATGCACGATATGTCGAGCGTAGATAACATGCCGACTGTGGCAGACGTAGAGCGAAACCCGCCAGACGGAAGCCGAGCCTGCGTGCCATGTGAAGCACCCGCTGCACGACGCGGGAGTGAACGGAACTGATTGTGTCCTAGGGGGCCTCAACCTCCGTTATGAGGTTTGGAAATGAGTTATGTTGCACCCACAGGAAGTACAGCTGCTCTCAGACCTCAACGAGGACGTGAGCGCGTTCGGGTTTCTTACCGACGAGTATCGGGAACAACGGCCAAGCCTTCGCACCGGCGGGGCGCGTTCATGCCGAGTTCGTACGGTCGGAAGCTGCAGGTCTACTTTAGCGGGGATGTCCGAATATATGGGCCGACGTTCGGGGTCAGACCGGCCCAGCGCGATCGAGGCTGGTGCTGCGAAAGTTTGGCCGAGCTTGCGAAGTCTCGGTTAGTCATCGATGTTGAGCTCGTAACAAGTATTGGCGCCGTGTTATCTCAAAAATGAATACGGAGACGTCACGGGGGAGGGGATCTACACAGGAAATATGCATGACCGCTCCGGGTTCCACAATCTCAGCCTGCAGCCGGAGAGCAGGCCGCTCTCTAGGGTGTCGTACACGTTACCACTCATAGGCTTAGGGTATTATCGTCCTCGTCTATATCAACGCTGCCTGGTATGGGAAAATGTCTTCCAAGTTCGGGTGCTCCGAAAAGGTACAATGGCTGTCCGCCGCGAAGCCCTTCACGTGGGAATTTTGGTATCTTCTTGTATTTTGTTTTGGCTTGTTAGATTTTATGTTATTTAGTTTTATTTTGCGGCTACTCGCTGGCGGACACCAAGGGCATCCTGAAGCCGTCAAGGATACAACGGTACCTCGGTATCCGGAGAGATTCGGATACCACCTTGTTCCGTGTCCCGGTGGGCAAGCTCTAGAAACTGCACGCTTTAATCCGTCGTTAACCTAGTGGGGCGGTGTAGTATGCACATCGCGGCGGTGCGTTTATCGGCGAACGGGGGCGTTCCCTCGCCAGTGGTTCCCCCGACACATCACATATAAAGAGCTGTTCGCGCTGCCCGACGCGCTGGCAGAGTGTTGTCGATAACCGGGACAGCCCTGACGGGCGCGGCTGGTGATGGGCGTAGCCAACCATGTCGTGGTGTACGCGCTGACAACCACCCACGGGTTGCGGGTCGGGCTGTTCGAGCTACAGGCAGACCATAAGTTTGGGCTGTCCCTGCGAGGGGTGCCGAGGGCAGACTTCCAGTCGTCCGCGATATTCCGTCTTAAAACGGCGATGTACACCGACGGCTCGAGGCATAAGCACGACCAACCAGCAACGGCAAAGTCGAGTAGCCGACTATGACGAGTGTGTCCGGATGCGGACGAATAACGAAAGGGACTGGTAGACCACGACCGGCGTACGACGTCCTCGAGTAGCTATGTCAGACTCGCAGGTTAGCGGCACTAAGCTGGGGCACGTCACTAGTCGTCCCGGCGTGGGTTTGAACGGCGGCGCATGGTGCCGATCCAGCTGGCAATGGGAAAATAAGTACCCTGCAGCACCCCTCGACAAAGGCCGCGCTTCGCGACTGGAAGGTGCCACGATGGAACCGCTTGGGAAGGTGGACTACTGAGATGGCGTCGAGAAACGGAGCAACCCGGTAGCGAATCTCATACTACGGGGTTACCTATCGTTTGTTCAGGGGGAACAGTAGCGAGTCAGAGTGGGAGGGAAGAAGACACCCTGTTGGAGGCAGTGCGGCTGCGAAATCTAGTAAGAGACAAGCGCTGATGCGCTGGCCACTGTGGCAGAACGCATCGCAATGATACCGGTCGCAGCCATTTTCGGTGTGGTTTCCAAACTTGACGGTTTCGACCTGTCGGTAGCGCTTGCGCAACTTGTGTTGCGGATGACGGGAGAGGGGGGGGGTGACGTTCAATTTCCTGTCCTGGAAGACGTCACGAAGTCCCGGCCAAAAAGTTGTGGTAAGAAAGAACCTAGGCTGTCGCGAAAATGTGCGCAGTCACAGCCGTGGTCGAGTATATACAAGCGACGGAATCCAGGCAATTATCACGAGCCGAGAGGCCGGGAGATCACCGGAGTGACGTTGACCCCGGGGCAGATGACTACCAACACCCAGACCCATCGGCAGCCTGGTACAGGGAGCGGTGCACGATGCAACCCTTCCAACCGAGAGGGTCGGCGAGTCGCAACATGGACGGTTCGACCCTGGGCGTTCCTATGGAGTACGTGGACTGGAAGCCTGTAGCCATCGCACGCAAATACGCAGGGGTAACAGCGTCCGAGGACGTGGCGGCGGTGAAGCATTCTCGTGAAATAACGTTTATGGAGGCGGGCATGTTGCCACTATCCGGGCAGTGGGCACGTTCATACACAGCGTTCCCAAGCGACAATCGAAGCCGAACCCACCAGAGGCCAAGGTGGAAGTTTAGGTACAATAAGGACAACAAGAAATTCGCGGCGAGGGTATTATGAGACCATTTCATGACGGCATTAAGGAAAGGCAAAAATACAACTATTATGGGTGTGATATCATATATATACCAGTTACGAATTAAAGCGACGACGAATGTTAATGCTGCTGAAATTTCGCACACGTGCTCTTTGAGCCTCTGCCGAGGCCTTGACGAACGGTGTTTTTTTTTCTGCAGTAACATTCGTCGTCGCGTTAATTCGTACCAGGTATGTAGTTTGGGATAAATGAGGCCTCTCTGTTGCGATCAGCCGAAGCCTCACCTAGGGCTACTACTCCCGCGTTGATTCGATGTCAACCAACGCGGCATCTAGTTGCAGAGAGTAGTTCCCCCGGTAAAACAAACACTACAAACAAAAAAAACAAAACAATGTCGTTGTCGCCGTATCTCGGACACAATGATGGGCGGGCGGGATGATCTGTTTTTCTTAACCGTTACCTACTTTCTCGTGCTGCTCTAGGCCGCCGAGAATGCAACTGTCCTTGACTTGCTTCTTGCGTAATTTCGAGCAGGCTTTCTCCTCCTCCGGGGATGGTCTTCGTGCGTCCCCGAGTTTGGATCAAAATTACTGCAGAAAAAACGAAAAAAACTCCCTTCGTCAAGGCCTCGGCAGGGGCTCAAAGAACACGTGTGCAACAAAATTTCAGGACCTATCCCTAAAAAACAGCGTGGAGGTTTGGGTTTTTGTGTGGAAAACGCGCATATTTTGCATTTGCTAGGTAATTACTTAGTTTCAGTATAGGGTCAACTTTGGGCCTTAAACCTGACTTGATATTTGCGCTACGCAGTCAAAGCTTCGAAATTTTGCGCGAACGTTTCCACGGGCATGCTTTGAAGTACCTAGAACCGGCTCGTTCAGAAACTAATGAAAAAAAACGACATTTCCTACGGAAACGCCTGACTGTATCTGGCCTTTTTCAAGGCCCGCGGTCGGTCGGGACACATTTTCGCCGCTAGCGCCAGCCCTAGGACCTCAACTGAAAATCTGGCTATGTCATCCTCTTCCACTGTTCATAGCAGCCAGTATGAGACCCAATATGTGACTTTCGAGTAGATATTGCAACCGGCATTCGTGTCTGACAAAAATTGGAGTGTTCACCTTGAACCAGCTCGCAGGGAGTTTCGGATTTTGTTTTTTTCTCCCAGAATCAAAGCGACCAGGTTCATAACTACAGTAGAACGCACGAAAAACCTCGGGACTAAAGTCATGTATCGACGCGGTGGGCTATGTTCGTGCTGATTGACGTAAAGATTCGCCGCGCCGCCGAAATATCCCTAAAAAAGAAAACGCGTCGCGTGGTATGGTATTTGTACATGTTAGCACTTTGGTCCGTTATTTTTCATTTTTGAGTGGGAACGAGCGCGGACAGTAGTGTACAGCTGACCCAGCTGTCTGCGCGTACGAAGCACGCAATAGCAGCAGCGCACGCCCACGATGTTCCACTTATGTGTCTGAGAGAAAATCACGTGGAAAATACAGGCAGTGACTTTGTATAATGACTGCCAACGTTCAAAATGTACTCCCAGATGTGGGTTCGTGCGAGTTGCTCTCATCTACACGCGAAGTCGCCTCGAAACTGGCAGCACCCCAACCAGGCTTGAGCTGAGGGACATATTTTATTGATTTAGCCCAAGCCCACCGGACTACACCAACTTACTTTGATTAAGGCAGGCTCAATAGCCATTTGCCTCTTGCGGCTGACCACATTTGCGAACTACGCGCGTTTTACCTCCCCAACACCTTCTCCCTCTTATCCAAGGGGCGTATCAACGCTGGAGCGTCGATTCGAACTTTCAGGGACGGTACTCATATCATTTTGGCATTTCGCTGCTCGGTGGATGTTTCACCACTATTCGTGCTGCTAAGATATTCCTTGTTGGTTGGTCGGCGGCTCGTGGCCGTCGCTCGTGGGCGGTGTGTGCGTGGTACTGTAGTATGTTTATCATCGGATACCAGATCTCCCTGATGCATCCATCGTAATAGTGAGGCAAAGTCGAGTGCGCAACGCGAGGCTGTTTTCATTCATTGGCTGGAAAGCTCTTCATAGCGGGATGCGTACAGGCTTCCATTATGTTGTCTGCCCTTATGCTTGCCAGCTTTTTACATATTTGTGCATCATTGAGTGCAAGACCTGTGCATAACTGGCTTCGATCAACCCGGCGTCTAGAGAAGCAAACGGACTTGCGCCAGTTCGTGGTGTTTGGTTCATCGCAAGCCATCTCGAGTTGCCCATAGTGGCAGTGTTGCAGTTTCTTGTGTTGATTGTGTTGAACATGTATTTGTTTTTTTACGGAAGGGCAGTTTCAATGGTTGGTGGTGTTCCATTCAACTAGTTGCTCGTCATTTTTTCGAGCGACTGCGCTTGCAACCACCAGGTATAGGCTAGCGGCACAGCCGACCGCGGGGGAGTACCGAGGGGTCCCCACCATCTATGCGATGGTCTATGTCACCACCTGTGTCTCGTGTTGTGGGAGACCTTGTGAGTCGGGTGGGATCGTGTGGGTCGAGGCTTAGCAGTGCATGGTAAGCTACCCTTTAGAGCTCGTTCGAATAAGCTCAAAACTCGACACACACGATCTTATGTTTTTCTCGAAGAGCTGGGAGAGAACAACCAACGAGTACTCGCAGCACAGAGCACTGAGAGAGACAGATTCAAGGCAGACGTTAAAGGATTGGTGTGGTCCCCTCGGCTTGTGGGCAGCTGCGTGCGTGGTCTGTGGGTGGCACGCTCAACACATTCGTCTGTTTTTTTTTTCTTCTTTCTCTTGCTGTTGCAGTTCGCAATTAAACGGTCGTTTTCGTTTTTTTCTTTTAGGGACTGAGAGGAACAACCGGCGAGTGCTCTCGACAGAACGTACTGCGGGAGACGAATCTAGGAGACTTTGAGGGGTGGGTTGTGCCCCCCTCGGGCCCAGCCGGTAGCTCCGTGGATGCTCTGTCATATATATTCTGGCTCAACGCGTTCAACAGGTTTTTTCTTTTTCTTTTCTTGCTGCTGCAGTTCACCTGATGCGACTTGCAATTTATAGGTTTTCAGAAGCCAATAATATACTCCTGCAAAGGCAAGTTCGGTAGGGTATACCGGTACCGGGGGTATAGTTGTTCCGCGTACCGAACTTACCGAAATGTCCGGTACCGGTATTGAAAAAGTACCGAACTTACCGAAGTGTCGGGTACGGGTATTGAAGAAATACCGAACTTACCGAAGTGTTCGGTACGGTATTAAGCACACTACCGAGAAAATACCGGTACCCCGGTATTGTGGCCGAGGGTATACCGGTACCCCGGGTATATTTAGGTGAGCGTACCGAACTTACCGAAGTGTCAGGTACCGGTATTGGGGAAATACCGAACTTACCGAAGTATCGGGTACCGGTATTGAAAAAATACCGAACTTACCGAAGTGTCGGGTACCGGTATTGAAAAAATACCGAACTTACCGAAGTGTCGGGTACCGGTATTGAAAAAATACCGAACTTACCGAAGTGTCGGGTACCGGTATTGAAAAAATACCGAACTTACCGAAGTGTCGGGTACCGGTATTGCAAAAATACCGAACTTACCGAAGTGTCGGGTACCGGTATTGCAAAAATACCGAACTTACCCAAGTGTCAGGTACCGGTATTTACCGAGAAAATACCCCCGGTAGACTTCGGTACGTACCCTACCGAATATACCCTAAATACATGTGTACTCGTATATAGCAACAGCAAACAGATGGCGGCGGCAACGGCGGACAAAACGGCAATGCCGCCGCCCCCATCCCAACCACGTAGCAAGCGGCAGCACGGTTAGCAGCAGCCCCAGCCCCAGTAAGAACAGCAGAACACAGCAGAAGAGGGGCAGAAGAGGGGCAGAAGCAGCAGCTCCAACTTGGGCAATGTGCTGCTGCTGTGGGCTCTACTGTTTATTTGCAATATATGTGATACAGTCCACGCGTGCCACTGCCATCGAGTGCTACGCTTGAAGCCCGTTTTATACCCCAACCTCCCAAGTTCGAAGCTCGGCATACGGTTTAGATCATCGGCGACCTCGCGTTGTGCTGCTGCCGCTGCTGGTAGTACATCAGTGTTAGAGTATAATTAGAGTAGCGATGGATTCGAGATGTCGCGTTCAAGTCCGTATAGAAGATGCATGATACGAGTACTTTCTCAGGCGAGCAGTCGAAGCTTCTCCTATATACCACACGAAGGTTGCGCAGAGCGTGCCGTAGCACCGCCTCGGCGGCACCTCGAACCCCAACGGCGCGAGTTGGAGATTAGATCAGCTATCCCTTCGCTCCGCACTCTCGGTAGTTGTTGTGTTGTGTCTGCAGCCATGCATGGTGGGTATGATATGAGTGCGTGGTGTCACTCCATACATAGCCAAGGACCAGATTGATACATAAATAATGTAGAGAAGACTGCTGCTGCCACAAATAAATGCATAATGTGTGTCCGTATTGCATACATACCCGATTCCCCGGTATCGAGGCCGCACCGATCACCGCCGGTATTGTGGTCGAGGGTATACCGGTACCCCGGGTATATTCGGGTAGGCGTACCAAAGTTACCGAGGTGTCGGGTACCGGTATTGGAAAAGTACCGAACTTACCGAAGTATCGGGTACCGGTATTGGAAAAGTACTGAACTTACCGAAGTGTCGGGTACCGTATTGGAAAAATACCGAACTTACCGAAGTGTCGGGTACCGGTATTGGAAAAATACCGAACTTACCGAAGTGTCGGGTACCGGTATCGAGGCCATACCGAACTTACCGAAGGGTCGGGTACCGATATTCACCGAGAAAATACCCCCGGTATACTTCGGTACGTACCCTACCGAACATACCTTTGTACTCCTGTACTAGGTATGTGCCAATCGGGACTTTTCGATGTGTTGGTCACTGCTACTGCTGCTAGTCTGTCCGTTGATCGTCCCTTTCGTTTTTGCTTCTCTTGCTCCTATTATAAACACGCGTTTGCTCACGCATTACTTGGACCGCACACGGCCCACTTCAAGTACGAAACACGCGTGTTTGCCTCATTTCCACTCTGATGTATACTTGGGAGTACGTTGAAAATAACCTGTTCAGTGTGGTGCTGAACGGGGCCTTGACGATCCAGAACCTCGCAAACCCCCGCCCCCCCCTGAAATATGGATTTGGCGCATACTCAGAACGAAAGCCCTGTTTTATCTGTTCTGCAAACATTCTCGTTCTGGTGACGTTGTTTCCAAAAGGCACTATTGCTGCTACAATAGTATCTGATTCATCGCTTTCTGTCGATCCGCGTTACCCGACCTCGATATTATCAAGAGTTGGGCTTTCGTTTTTGCCTGTCGTAGAACGGATTACTATTTTCCTTTTGTTCTGGACCGAAGCATACTATCCTAGCTTTTGTCACGAAATCAGGTGCCTGGCACACACTCGTATTAGACCGCGGTCGAGTCAGATCCACGGAGTTGCCGAGCCGCCGTCATTTCCACAGCAGTTCATCCTGTATTGTGGTAAAACCTCGCTAATGTCGAGCAAGAAAAACCGCAGCGGGGAATTTGGAAAGACGGTGTGCTTCAATTTTATCGTCCTCCAGATCTTGCTCACTCACTAGAAAACTCACGAACGCGGATAACAGGCGCACAAAGTCAAGCACTGGACATGCCGCACAGACACCAGATTCGAAGGGCACAACACCTTGCGCAGCCGCCGAATGGTTAGGTGCTACTACAACTACGGTTGAAACACGCCATTTAACTGAGGCTCACATGCAAGCCTTTAGTACATATCCCGGTATTGGGGGCTCACGCAGTTTCGGGGGGCCACTATCGGCGCTATTGGGTGTGGAATAGGCCAAGTTTACCAATTCAAGTGTGAAAAATGGCCACATGCCCGAACGGTCCCTCCTTGTCCCGCGCCACCCCCGCAGTCCACGCGGCTGCTGCATCACCTCGAACTGTGGCGTCTGGGGACTATCCTCCGGCATATCCATGGGTTTAGTACTGATGCGTAAGCATGCAGGTTCTTGCGTGAACCGTAACATATAACCGCTATTGGGAGCGTCGCCGACTACGATGCATATAAAGACATCCTCTGTTCATCTCTTTGGTATTGAACTTGGTCCATCCACCTAGGCGAGTGTACGGCGATGTCGGCATCGGGCTTCTGCTGAGTTCAGGGTTGTGGGTATAGTGTTGTGGATGGTGCATTTCCTCGCGAAGACGCAACAGAATGCTCATGTACCCGGTTGCTGTTTGAAAGAGATATTGTGCTCGTTTTCTGCTGCTAACTCTTTTACTGTGTCCTGAACAACAAAAGTCAGCTGGAACACAAAAGTCAGTATTTCGATTGTCTTCTGCTGACCTCACCATTGGTTCTGGCCAGGGCCGGTTATTTAACTGAGTGTGATCGATACGTGTTCGCGGGATCCCTTACAAAGCTACCTACTCTGTATATACGTCTTACAGTACGTTACAGGAAGGGTCTCGCTCCGCGGTATAGAAACAACTAAGTTTTTGTAACAGGCGGTCGGTCTTTTAGGTACGACTGGTTAGCTGAGTAGCTTTTGGAGGCAGATGGCAGGAAGCGACTTTCGCAACGACTATCCCGAGCAGCTGACAAGCATACGACAGCACGACGGGCATCGTCAGCAATCCTTCAGCTGACAGCTTGGCACCCTCCGCCACGCCACAACACGACATTTTACCCTACCAACCAACAGCGTCATCAAGTATACCCACGATGCATCTCGTGCACCACAGCACGACAATCAACCTACTCGCCACAACAAAATCTCAGCCTGAGCCAACAGCACCAGCCAGGACGACATAGATTTAGCCAGCTGTTAGCGGTGCTGCTGCTGCTACCGCTGCTGCACGCTACTAAGTGCTGCCGCTGCTGTTTTTTTCATGGGTCTCTGAAAACTTTGTGTGTGTGAGGGTACCCCTCTATTTTGTCCGTTGCAAGTAGGAGTGCCGCTGATCTCTTGTGTTCCCGTCCGCATTCCGTCCCCACTGACAGCTGCAGCAAACGTAGGTACGAGGTATGGTTTATATACACAAACTCACATCGTTCCGTTTGAAACTCGAAATGGGGAAAAATATAGACAGTATAACAGATTGGAAGACAACAATACGAGGAAGGGGAATGGTCTTGCTCTGCTCTGCCCGCTGCCGCTGCTGCATGATAGTCTGTCTGCAACAGTTGCATGTTGCTTTCAACATTTGTGTTTCGTTTTTTATTTTTGTGTTGGGTGTTCCCGCCTGCATCCTGCCACAGCAAGTACCGGTATGGTTTACGTATATACAAGCTCACATCGTCCCTTTCGAAAATCAACATACATGGGGACAGAGAAAGACAGCAGGAAGGCAGCACCAACACTACGTCAGGGGAAAAGAGAAAATGTTTGCTCTGCCTGCTCCTGCTGCTGCTCTGCTGCTGTACGTAGTGTCTGCAACTGAGTGCTTTTGTCTTGTGTGTATTTGTCTGTGTTCGGTGCTAATACTCAACTACTGTTGTAGCTTATTCGCTTGATACAAACGAGTACGTGTCAAATTTCTGGCCGCACGAGAGTCGCCAGAATAAAAATAATCTTTCTATTTTTTGTTTGGCTTTTTTTCCGTTTTTTGTGTTTGTGTGGCTACTGCTGTTGATGTTACGTAACTCTCCGTACCTACACAAACTCACACAATTCCTTGTGGAACTCAAAATTGGGGAAAAAGAAAGATAACATCACAGCCAGCAAGGCAACAAAACGGGGAAAGGGGAAATGTCTCGCTCGGCTCTGTCCGCTGTCGCTGCTGCTGCATGGTATTCTATATGCAACAGTTGTTCACTGCTTTCAGCATATCTTACGGTTCGTTTTTTTTGTGTTGGGTGTTTTCACCTGCATCCCGTCACCACAAGTACCGGCATGGTTTACGTATACACAAACTCAAATCGTCCCTTTTGAAACTCAACATACATGGGGACGGAGAAAGATAGCAGGAAGGCAACACTACGTAAGGGGAAAAGAGAAAATGACCTGCTCTACTCTGCTCTGCCTGCTGCTGCTCTGCTGCTGCTCTGCTGCTGTACGCAGTGCCTGTATTAAGTTCGTTTGTCAGTGTTTGGTGTTCGTATTCAATATTCAACTACTGCTGTAGATTGTTCGCTTAATACAAACGAGTACGTGTCAAATGTCTGGCCGTACGAGGGTCGCCAGAATGATTTTTGTCCGAGAGTCGCTACAAATAGAATACAAATTATATATTAATTATTTGTTTCGGCATTTTTTTCCGTGTTATTTTTGTGTGGTTACAGTTAGGGGCGACAGTAACGCTTATTCCGCCGCAATGTCATGTTCGTATCGATCAAAACAACCATAGCAAACAAAACAAACGGAAATCGTGTTTTCTTGAATATCTTTAATAAACACTACGTACTGGCTGAACTTTGATCGCCGGTTACTCAGGATGATGGTAGAGTTTGCTCTTCATACTTCGCGGCCATGGCTGCAGGGTCGCCGCGGGTGTATTCGTTCATCACGTCAAAAATATATTCAAAATTGAAAGAGAAATGGCCGAAAAGGACTATATTTTCCATCTGTTCTTGCGCGGAATTATTTGCCTCACTTACTTCAATACACTAATAGATCAATACATGCTTTAGGTTATAGGCTATCTATCAAAACAAACCACAGTAAAATCCGCGTTGTTGCAGAGGAAAAACCCACGCTAAAAAAAGGCCACTTTAGTGTGTTTTGGTTGTATATGTTACGCTTCTTTCACAAATAAAAAACCCTCAACAATTTGTTTGGGTCCCCACAGCAGTAATTCGTTTATCATATTATTCCCTACCACTGTGTACCTAAAAATAAAGACCGTTTTCGTATTTATATTCACTCCAAACGGTCGTTATATTTACGGACAAAGCTTCATATGCGTACGATTGATTGTAGTATGAGAGGGAGACTACCAGCATTGCTGAGCAATATTACCAGGCAGTAGCCATCATGGCTGCTGCTGCTGTGCTGCTGCTGCTGCTGCTGACACAGCAGCAGATCCGGACAATGACTGCTGCAGCTGGTTGGTGCTAACTGCGCATCAGCGTCCGGGGTCGGCCGCGGCTACGGTTTTAACTGCTCATCGGCGTCCGGGGTCGTCTACGGCTGCCTGCGGTTTTCAAGAGGTTAGTGAAGTGGTCCGAGTCCCGCAGGCGCAAGTAGCAGGCTTGGCTGCTACTGCAGCCAACCAAGCATTGTGCGCGCGACCGCCGCTGCGCATGGGCTGGGTCATCCTGCCGCTGCTGCCGCTGCTGCTGCTTGTTTGCTGCTGCTGCTTGCTGCTGCTTCTGCTTGCTGCTTGACGATACTGCTCAATGCTGCTACTTAATGCTGCTGCAGCAGTTGGTTTTGATCTGGCACGGACGGCTGCTGCCGTGACGTGTGGGCAGTCATCGCCATGAGCGCTGGAGTTCCGCGAGACAAGCGGGCTTGGGCCTCGTCTATTGTGGGCTGTGGGTTGTGTCGTAGAGGGTGCTTACCTCAGGAGTTACTGTTCAAAGTGCAAGCAGCGTCACGAGCAGAGAGTACCTGGCAGGCAGCTCGAACGAGGCTGCCCAACATCATTACGCACGTACGAGTAGCATGGAGCTGATTTTTGTTTGGTTTTTGGGCCGTTCATCATAACGACGACATTTGACTGGCTCTGATTGGTTTATTTTCCGAAGGTCAAAAGTTTCGTTTTTTATTTCAACTGGATCTCGTGACATAAAAAGAGCCAGTTTTGGCGTAAATACGTGTTTAATGACAGTCCTAACAGTACTCATCACACACTGCTGTTGTTGTTACGACACTCTCCGCACGTATTTTTTTGAATATATGAAAGAGAAAGCACAGCACGGTCGTCAAGTTGTGAAGTACGAAAAACTTATAAAATCCACAAAACTGAGAAAGGCGCACGTACATTTTAATACGTACTCGTACTCGTACTCGTACTCGAACAAAACGGCAGGAGCGAAAAACAAAAATGAATAAAACGGTCAGCAAAAACTGAAAATCAAGTGATCACGAAAATTTGATTTCGAAAAAAAATCACGTCGGGCCGTCGGGCCTGTGATTGCGCCGCTTTAAAAAAAAAATTGCGGCGTCGTTCGCGTTCTGTTAACCTCGACGCTCCTCGCCCCTCCACGATCACCTCGTCATCGATTCGGTCCGGGTTGAGCTCTACTGCCTCTCTGCTCCAGTGAGCCCCGTGGCCCGCCTCGCGCGAAGCCAGGTGCTCACCGTGGCCCTCGTTCGCCCGCTCGACGATGATGGTGTTTTACCCGCGTGGCTGTCTCTCTTAGAATTATATTTGTTCGATAGATCAGCACCGCTTGAATGTTATTTTACATACAAATCGACCCTTGTAATTTCGGACAGACTAGATTGACACAGCAGCAGCAGCAAGGCAGACAAAGCCCCTACATGCTTCCCTCGTGTCTCGGTGGACACGCCACGCCTAGCCACGAAAAAGGCCACCGCGCTCCTTCTGACCCCCCCTTTACTGGCCAGCACCCTCCCATACCCGCGAGGGCGCCGGGCTCACCCGCGCTGCCGTTCTCTCTGGGCACTCGCACGAACCCAAAACTGAAAGAGGAAAAAGACTCTCGCCAACTAAAGTATAATGAGCAAAGAGACAAAGCAACGCTCCGCAAATAATGAAAGGAGGCGGTGTCGAAGTGGGAGCTCTGAGAGGCCAGGGATGGGCTAACCGTGAAAACGACAAACGTGAGTATGTCTATGTTGTTGGCTCGGACCGAATAACCACAGCCGTATACGTCCGAAGCAACAATAATGCTCATCAATGTTCGCTGCAATACCTTGGAAATACTCTAGGTTGGTGGGCTTGGTGAGGTAAGTCTCTACTGTACGTACAGGTGGTATTGCTGTCCACTCTGTGCTAATGCCTTTCCGAACGGATCCCCATAGACGTGTACCACTTCTATCCCAGGTGGAAGTATAACGTTGGCGGAACAACTCGTACGTCTGTTAGCTCGCACAGCCAGCGCAGCTCGTGGCGACACGTTGCACGATAAATATCTGAACATCTCAATGCCACCGCAGGGAGCATCGAATCACCGCGAGGGCGTACGAAGTATATGACAGAGGTCCCGAATGGAGTAATGTTAGTTTGCACGGCAAGGGAGGTCATGGCATACTTCGTATGTGCCAGCGGTCAATGGGAGAGCACGTTCGTATTTGAGTGTGTTCGTATTGACCTGGGCCAATGGGCTAACATGGCCGTACCGTACACGCTGGCAGGGTGCAAATAATGGTTAGTTTTGATATTAAACTTTTCAATAAGGTAATGCCCAAAGCATCACATCGTTTTCTTCAATGGGCGGAACGCTGCAAATACTGTGACCACTCTCTGCGCTGCGAGAGGGGTCAAGAATCCCGTCGAGAAAAAGCCTAACTCGCAAGATCTCTAGTACGTACCTGTACATGACTAAACTATGGCTCGAGTAACGGCCTATACAACACCAAAAGTTCCAAAGCACCAGGTAGCAGGACGCTCGTTGCCAAGTGAAACGCGGCTTTCGTTATCGTCGTCCTGTTCTCGCCTAAATATGCTACGTGCACGGCAGCAGATTCATTAGTATTGTGTTGTCTTGTTAACTCCAGCTTTACGTAGTCCAGCGATGTTCTTTCGTCGAGCGCCTTCAAAGTGCTCATCTAAATGCTACGGCCACGTGGTTGTACCTGGCTCTACAAACAAATTGATCATGCGTTTCGTGCATGTTTTTGAAGACAGGTAGCGATGGAAGGGAAAGAGCGCTGCTTGAAGCGCGTGGATGCCATCATTCAGGCGCTGGTGGCCGAGGGTCCGGGAGAGCAACGACCCGAAGATGACACCTCCTTCGTTCTTGCACAGGTTATTGGGCTGGGTTTGGTAGTTGTTTGTTTCGAAAGCAGTACAGGTGACCGAGAGCGCCAGCGGCTGAGTTTTGTTTTACTTAACGTGGCCATGGTATTTACATTTTCCTAACCCATTTGCCGGGGGTGGTATTTGCGTAATATTTTTTGCCGTGTGTTAAAAGTATATATACCCTTGCAGCACTCAAGCACGAATGATTGTGAGCAAAACGTCAGACCGGAATGAACGATCTATCCGACACAGTTTGTAGGGAATACAAGGTTTGACCCTTGTCAATAGAAATATGTTGCTATTTGAGGCGTGGCTTATGTAGTCATTGTCGAATGTGGTTGCGACGATTCTGGAAGCAAAAAGCGACGCACGCTTGGCGAAAACTGCTAAACACGAGAAGCTTATTTAATCCTTGTTGTCGAAGCCAGCAGAATACATGGAGTACCCACCCGTCAGAGGTATTGAAAGGAGGAATATCTATTTGCACGTGTCAGGTCGTGCCTAAGTGCAGCCGTAATCATATGCCGAAACTCTGCAATTTCGATGTTGATCCTGCCCGAACACTCAGACGGAAACACTGGAACACCAGAAAATAAGCGAGCTGCAAGCTGCGGAAGAGTTCAACCTGACGATCTTCAACGAGGAAGATAAATTTGTCCGGTGGAGGTGGGAAACAGGATCGAATTAAGAGGTGTTCGATGATAGGTTTACTGCCAAAATACACCGGGCATATGTCACCGTCCCGTCTATGCTAGCTGTGATTCGGCAGACATTTACATCGCATACGAGAAAATGGCATTATAGCGTTTTTTCGATTGTGGACTGAGCGCGGTGTCTCGGGAGGAGGACTGTACTCTTGTCTCGCATGGCCGTAGTCATACGGCCATAGCCCCTCGCATCCATCCAATGCCGGGACGGAGCTGGTGGGTTGTCGCCAACCAAGCAGTTTTTGGTTGCACAAAGCGCGAAGCACCGTGAGACGTTGAGCGAGTCGCATGAAACGTGAGCTGCATCCTACGAATAACCGCTTGCGAGGCGGAGTTAGATATGGACGACAGTCTCCAATGAATTGATTTGATTTCTGGCGTGACCACTTCCAGAGACAGCAATGGGTGTACTCTGTATCTGCCTCTTGGGTGCCTTACCATATATATACGACGTGATACGACCATTCTCCTTGTGCGGAGTCAAGGTTCTTTACCCCGCATAAGTTATCGAACTCGACCGCCAGCCGTGGTGACCGCCGAAACAAAAAAAAACGATAAGGAGGGCGGAGGTTGACTTATATTTTCGTGTGCGTCTTCTCCTCGCTCGAGACATGTCTGGTTGTGAAGGCGCTTCGTGACGTGTGGACTTAAGAAACCCTCTACCTGGCAAATCGTATGTTTAGTTTACTTTCGTACAGCTGTCGACTTTGTTTAATACCCCCCCCCCCCCCCTCCACTTCCTTCTTGCTGCCTGGTCTTCCGGTTGCGAGTGACTACAGGAAAGAAAACGCGCGCCGCAAACACAATTACGTTCCGTTCGCGGTGGCACTTATGTCAACTCTGGCGGAGAAGGTGGGCTTTGAGGCGCACCAGCTTGTGGACGTGGTTGCATGGATTTCTCTGATACCGTTTTGCCTAGCGCACATGGAATTTTTTCTTGGTCAACTACCCGGTTATCCTGTTTCGGGATTAATTCCGAGATTCACGCTTGGCTTCATGTGCGCCGAAGCTTGGCTTTCAGCTATTAATAAAGCAAAAACACTCTTGTTGCCGACGCGTGTCGATGGCCGAGCTCCCTTTTGTGTTCAGTGCTCCGTCCCGCCTCTATCGTGACCTACCTTGTCCGTTTCGACGCAGGGATATCTACAACAGTTGATCAAAGTGGCGACGAAGAAGGCGATCGAGCGGGGGGGGGTATCTGACTGGTGATAAGTGGAGCACAGCAGTCGCCTAGCCGACATCAACCGATTGATACGCTGTGTCGTTACACTCATACTACCGTCTTTCGGCGTGCGTCAGTTACTTCGATGGAACCAGTATGCCCTACAACTGGACACGTGATCACCCGCGTCGTGTTTGTGGCAGTTGTGTTCAGCAAGGAGAAATGCCAAACCAAAAAAGGGCACAATGACCGATCGCCCGCTTTGCTTTAGAAGATACAGTAGAAGGCGGGTGCTTTGTCGGGGCAGCAAATCAACGTCGAAGTTTGATTTCGTCAAAACACACCACTCCTCTCGGCTTGATCAGATTTCTTGTGTTACCATTTTTTAGTTGAACATTCTGTCAAAGTGTTTCATGCATTGGTTGGAATTGTTTTTTGTCAATGTACACCTCGGTACTGAATTCAAGACGGTGCGTCGCCCCGACTGATGCCATGGTCCGAAGCTTTCGAGCTTTTCAAAGTCTGTTGTTTGCGTTACATTGTTAGTACAAGCTGGGACCGTACTGTGGATCGGTCCTTCGCAGTTCAAAATCACGACCCAGCAACAAGAAGCACCGTTTTTTCGGCCTTGAAAAGCCCGTACCAAGGTATCAGGCAGGTAGCTGCTACCAAGGTACAGTGAATGGTATGATATGATCACTACTTAACCGTTGATCGCCCTGCAGACACTAAATATGGGCAAGCTTGACGCTGAAGCCCCACCTTCGTCAGGCCACACTCGCGTCAATCACAGGACGGATGTGCGTTGCGGTGCGTTCAACTCAAATGCATGGCACATATTATTCTTCACACCTCACAGCGTGTTAGTATTGCGAAATACGAGCAGCCACAGTTAGGGGTGCCAATGAACGCGTATTCTTGCCATTACCGGCTCTATTCATGTCACGCGATCCAGTCGAAAGTTTCTACGCTTACCTAGGGTTGTCTTTATCGGAAACTCCAAACCTTTCTGTCTGTCTGTCTGTCTGTTTGTTTGACCCTGGGTCCAAAGAAGCTCCAATCCATGGCAGTTTGCCCCCCTCAAACCTGACGCGCATACCGTGCGTATACCGCGCTCAGCGAGAATCGATCGCCGACACACGTACAAGCAGTCTGGGCCAAGTTTAGGCTTCAACGGAGCCCTGCGCCTTGTGTTACGTGCCCCACCCGCACCCTGGCGAGCAAACTTCGCTCGCGCAAGAGTCGGTACGAGCAGCAAAATCGTTCGCAAAATTCCTACAGCGCATCGCTTGTAACAAAAGTGGGATCACATCTTCGAGCCACAGGTCCCTCAGCTGGAATGGTTAACGGCGTTTTTGAAGCCGTTGGTTGCCAAGTGCAAAGGATCGTGTGCAAGGTCGCTTCAGGCTGCATGCTCTTGACCCCAATGGGCGTTGCGTTATATTCTGTGGCGTTTTTTGCCAGGGTGGTTTCCAACGCTACAGTAAATCGGAGTACTTGAGAAAAAACAACAGTAGCTTTTACGTAAGTCACGAGTCGCTGGTGATGTCGACACGGGGTCGGAAATCGCGCACAGACCATGGATCGAAACATATGAAGGTTCGAACGGTAAGTATCTTCGTCCCCCAACGGCGTTCTAAGCGTCGGTGCCCCCTGCTGGCTGTCGACCGCACAACAAGCTGACTTCGCTTTCTCTTCGATCTGCAGCCCCCAGAGCAGGCAGCCCTAGGGCGTTGCGGGATATTCTGTGGTGTTTTTTTCCAGGGTGGCTTCCAAACCTCCAGTTCTCCAGTCTAGACTGGAGCGGTCATTTCTAAATCCCAAAAGTGACGCCAGGTTATCAAGTGAAAAAGTGACCCCCAGTTTATCAAGTTCTCCGGTCCTTCAGACCGGAGACTCAAAAACCAAAATCCCAAAAGTGATGCCAGATTTTCAAGATAATAGGCGTGACAAAAGTGGCCCCAGTTTTCAAGTTAATCAGCGTGACAGAAAAGTGACCCCAGATGATCGATGCTCTGGGGCGTGATAGGTCTTATGCAGTCAGGCGAGGTAAACGGCACTCGTGATGAAGGTTGGAAGGACTCTCGTGTTGTATTATATCGAGAAGAAGTGTTCTCTCCTGGGACGTCGGGCGTCGGTCACAATGATAGTTACATCCTGGACAAACATCCCCCGGAATAAACATGCCTTCTACCATATACGTATTCCACGCATTCCGCCGCTCATGGCTGTGCGATACTCCCAGATCACAGCTGTACTCCGAGCATACCCAACAGCCCCCCTGCTCGGTGTACGGCATATGATAAGCCATTCACATACACATGAAGAAGGGAAAAACCTCCTGGGAAACCTTCTGACAATACACAAACCAAATATACCAAAACCAAATATAATCAAACCTCAATGGACTATGACAACAGCCCCCCTGCTGGAAACCCTTTTAATTCTCCGGTCCAGCTGGACCGGAGACTCAGCAAGCATAATCCCAAAAGTGAAGACCGATTTTCAAGATAATAGGCGTGACAAAAGTTGCCCCAGTTTTCAAGTTACTCAGCGTAACAGAAAAGTGACCGCTCAAATCACACCACGGGTACCCCCTTGTCCGCTCGACCCTCAAAGCCCGTTCTGGGCGTACAGCAGCGGCGTCGCGACAGTTTTTGCACGCCTCGACAGCCAAGCACGCACCATGGGTCTCGGCCGAGTATCGGCATCAGAGGATGGGTATGTGCTACCCGCCGAGCGCAGCAGTACGCACGCTGAGCACATACATGAGCAAGTACGCACGCTTGCAGCCTCCGATCGAATCGGCGTGTGCACCGCTTCAGTGATTTCTCGAGGTAGCTCGTACATAGTTGAACATGTATAGGCACTGAGTGTAAGCCTGTCTAAGTCCTAGACCAGTGCCTAAGAACATGCGAACACCAACAGCGGTTCGTCAGCCCTCGGCCCCTCCCTCAACCCCTACAGCAGACCCTGCTCAAAAATGACTGACCTCTGGGAGTTCCACATCTATGATTAATATTGTTTGAACAGGGGTGGGGGGGGGACGTGATGGGTTGAGATTTTGCGGATCATGTCATGAAAGCAAGCCACGACGCCTCACCACCACGTGTATGAGTACATGCCACGCCCCACCACCACGCCTCGCGAGCTCGCAACATCAACGATGACTCTGTGTCGGTGTGCATTTGCCGTTCGCAGTGTTTGTGCCATTGTCCCTTGGACTTCTCGTCGTTTATAGTTCGGCCATGGTCAACACCAACAACAGCAGCAGCAATAGCAGCAGCAGCAGCAGCAGCCTGAGGGAAGTGGTGTACCCCAACGCCGGGCTCTAGCTCGTGAAGGCAGTGGTGCCTAATTCCCATCGTGAGCGCCCCCCATCTGCCGTGGCTCGTGTCTCCGTAGGCCCTCATTGCCGGGGCGAGCGATCCTTTTTCGGACCTAGTGGTACTCGCGAGTTGGATCCTCGCCAACTCCCGGATCTTGTTTACCGACCAACCTCAGCGCGTTCAATCAACACCAACGACTGCGAACATACTTTGTATTTTTCGATCTCAAAAACGAAAGCACCGTCCTATGCAGTCCGATTGTGCAGTATACTCCGAGTATCGAGTGCATTTCGTACAGAGATGGCTCCCGGATTCGTGGGAACCGGGTACCCGGAGGCGGGTACACGGAAGCGTCGCCGTCGGTACCGGTACCGTCCCGGTTCCATTTTTATTACCCGCGGTACTGGGTATCCGTACCGGGTACCCGGGTACCCGTTATTAGTTACGCTCCACGAAGCCCCCGATAGACAGCACGCAGCGCACAACGCACAGCAATCCCTACCTACCTTCACACAACACGCCATACATATACACCAGACCCCTACCAGCTACCAGCGGAATAGAGATGGCTCCGGGATTCGTGGGAACTGGGTACCCGGAGGCGGGTACCCGGAACCGTCGGTACCGGTACCGTCCCGGTTTCATTTTTATTACCCGCGGTACTGCGTATCCCGGCTACCCGGGTTCCCGGGTACCACGGGTGCCCGGGTTATTTCGCATTTTTATTCATCGAGAAAGACGACATGAAGGCTTGTCCTCCCACCTTCCGCCTCACCACCCTCACCACCCCGCCTGAGGACCGTTCACGCCGCTCAAACACAAGAGTGGAGAAAAATGCACACGTAACCCGGGGTACCCGGGATACCCAGTACCGCGGGTACCCGGGACGGTGGTACTGGTCAAATCCCACCGAAGGCGGCACTGGTCCCGGTTCCATGTTTTTGAACCGGGAGCCATCTCTAATTTCGTACCCCGAGTATATCGTCGTATGAGAGTACTGGCGGCCTGAATACTCGGAGTACTTGGAGTATAAGCAGTACTGAAGCCTCAAATACTTGGAGTACAAGGAGTACCGCGCAGTATCGGACCCCGAAATACTCCGAGTACAAGCAGTATGTATCGAGAGTGTTGATACCCGAAATACTCCGAGTGCGAGCAGTATATCCCGGAGTATTGAACCCCGAAATACTTGGTGAGACACGAAGTACCTGAAGTATTTTATCTCCAATAATAGGACTTATTACTCATATCTGGCTCAGGGATCCCCATCCCTGCACTCTCAGAGCTCCCACTTCGATACACGCCTCCTTTATTATCCGAGTTGTCCTCCCTTGTCTTTCTTTTTGGCACTGGGCCAAGGAATAGGGTCAAAAGTTATGACTTGCAATGAAAAAACAATTGAAAATAAAAAATGAATGTCGAGTTTCCACCAATCACACGTGAGCTTTGAGTTGCATTTTGAGTTGAAAATTACTGTGATTGGTCAGCAGTGCCGTTACAACTGTCTCTGAGCACAAACGAGCGTTACGAGTACAACCCTCAGGCTATTTGTAAAATACGTATTGGATCCCTGGGGAGGTTAGGTACGTAGCTACAAATAAATGCGGTATGGGGCAAGCCCGACTACCGTGCAGGTTTGAGACGAGACGCAACTCAGTTACTCACAGTTTTGATGCTTGAAGTCTTATATTTATTATCAAGCTGGTTCTGGGCTCAGAGAATTCTGAGAACCAGGGGGAGCAAATATTATTTGCTCGATGCGCGTTTCTTCGGAAACACGCCACCTCAATAATAGAGGGGAAACGGGGATACCATGAATACCATGACACAAGCCCACCCTGAAGGGCATTATATGCAGATGCATAGAGACCAGGAGGGTACAAAATCCATCCAGAAAATTCTGAGAAATGGATCGAAGATACCGTGCTTCACAACCCCCTCCCACACCTCTATAACTTGTAAGGCGAAAGCCTGGTAAATCCGAAGGAAAAAAAATAATCTGCAACTTTACAGAAGGATACTCGAGGGAACGAAAGATACGCCGGCACGCAGTGTTGGCAAGAAAAAGGTTCCAGAGAGTAATATACTGTAAAACTAGACGGCACGAATTTAGGTGTCGTAATGAGTGCTACCACGTATGACTCCCGGCCTATGATATAGGAGGGGGGAACAAAAATACGAGATATACATACATGCAGAATGCCAAAAGGGGAAACAAAGGCAAAACCAGAAAACAGGGCACGGTAGTCCACAAACCCAAGAATGATACGCGGTGAGCGATCGTAAAACGAAGCGGTCTGGTGGAGCGGTGCAAAGTGAACGGCCCAAGTGGGGAAAGAGGAAGGCGCTCGATAGTCGAGGTAGCCATGCGGTTTGTGGGAACGACTTGCAGCACACTCAAGAAGAGCAGCGCGGAAAACCCAAAAACCAAATATGAAAAAACAAAAGTGAAAGGCGCTCGATAGTCGAGGTCGCCATGCGGTTTGTGGGAACGACTTGCAGCACACTCAGACGGTTAAGCAGAAGACGCGGCAACTGAAACAAACACAGGAGCAAGCGTCTGGGGGTGGTGCATAAACCTTTACAAGTGACGCGCCCGGTATCGATAGACAGGACGAAGATGTCAACCGGGGGCGTCGGAGAAGCTAAACAAAAAAAACAAAATATGTTCCGAGATGGCAAAGTGGTCGATGGGCTCGCCGAATAGGCGGGGCGAAGAGGGGGACACCAAGGCAAACGAAACAAGGAAATATTGCGGCTGACGCATCACCCATGTTGGATACAAGAGCGAGCGACGTGCGGTACAAATAGTCCAATCTCAACGAACGTTTCAGGTCTCAGGCATGAGAGAAAAAAAAATCATGCGAGAGATGACGTAAAGAAATCGCCGAGACGGAGTACCGATATTTCGCGGGTACCAAAACCCAGACTATCTACGAAACAGTATTCTTGCAGACATCTATTGAGTTAGGGGGGGCAAAAACAAAAATAAGAACTCTGAATCCACTACCACCATTACAGCAAAATTAGTTGGTCGCGGCGGGGTCGGCAAGTCCGACGCCGCGGGACTCATCTACGTTACGCAAGATTCCATGCTGAAGGGCTCTACCTTGACGAGTTTGAAGGCACCACGAACTACGCTCCGCTCCGATGGCTGTAGAGTAATTAGAAGAAGAGAGCT